>SMLS01067567.1:0-52957 GCA_004785975.1 Popillia japonica
TTTTTGTCATAAAACCAAGTTAAGCGAATAAGCGCAAGTGACGCAACCGTTGGCGAAATAGAAAGGGGAAAAGCGGAAGACGAGTGACAACGCCTTGCAATAATATAAAGAAATGAATTAGACTTGGCCACCTCAAACGCGTTGGGACACAGTTGGGCATATAGTTGTTTGATATATGAGATGTGTAGATTACTCAAGTGTCGGGAAAAACATTTATTATTGTCAAGGCTAACGATATGTTCACAACATGGGGTAGCTTTCCATTAGGCTAGCTTACATAGGGGGATCTAAGATGGTTCCCTTAATTGCCGAACGGTCACAGATGCCTTGCATAGTTTGCGGTTACTATTCGATCATCTCATATAAAGACAACGATCTGGTAATGAAAGCTTAAACTGTTGTTTGCTTTCTGGTCCCTGCTGCTCCTATTGATTCAATTCTGATATTATTTCATATACGCGTCCAAATAATCATCAGTTAAAATAATAATAGTTTGAAAAATTTTGTTCAAACATGATTTTGGAGAATACTCAACTTCTATCAACAGTTTTAGTAAATTCGAGGTTAAAGGCCTCTTGGAACACAGAAATTGGCAAACCATCTGTTCTGTAGCAAAGAAATGATTGAAGATCTCGAAGAAATGTTCACAAATATGTGATATGGAGAACGATCACTTGGGTAACCACAATAGAGTCAATCTACAGCATCTTGAATCGTTAGAGTTAAAAAAATCAATGCTTTGTATCAATATCTGTCTTAGGGACTAGTTATTACATAATTAGATAAGCCTGGCATAAGCACCAGCATACTTGCAAAGCAAAAAATTACATCCATATCACGTGCAACATGTACAAGCTCTACTACCAAAATTTCAATTTCCAATTCCAAATATTGCGTAAAGTAGAATGCTCATGTTACTCGCCTAACACATTTTCAACAAAGATTTTTTATGAATATATGGGGCTTTAGAACTTTCAGACAAAGTACAGGTGCTTTCATTCTGACGAGCCGATTAGGTGGTGCTTGTTAGTCACAATTTTTGCAGGGTAATTTATCGGAACTATACAAGGATGTTGCTCTTGTTATATGTAGACAAGCTGTCTGGTTTTTCTAAAATGGTGCTCCAAATTCTGGAAAATGACAACTATAGATGTGTTTCCCGGAGAATATTGGAAATTATTTTTTTTTCTACACTTTCACATCTATTATTCATGAAAGGTCATGAGGAATAAATTCTCAAGTTGATCTGGTCTAATGGTTAAAAACCAGAGAACAAATTAGGACAAACATTACGATCCTCTAACATAAATCCACCTTTGACGTCTTTGATAATAAATGATGATATGAAATACCCAAATCCTTAAACTCATGATTGAATCTCGGAATGGTTACCAAAACTTTTTATTGTCTCTCTTTTTTTTTGAATAACACTGGGTGGCGACTTTATGAACACCATTAACGGATTCTGACCAGATTTCTAAAGCAAGTCGTCACTGACTGTTAGAGAAGAGATTCTATACCACCACACGTAGCAAAACTTGCGTAATTCACCACGTACAATATGGAACATATTTGCTACAGTAAAATCAATTGAACATTGATTTGCTTGAGTTTATCGCCGAAATTTTCTACTTTTGCTGCAGATTTTTTAATTTTTTAGGTGTGTAATAAAAAATCTTACAAAGGAATCGCCACGTTTTAGAAAGTCTGAAACTTGTTTAATGGATGTTTATGTTTTGACCAATTTGACATTTTCAACCGTCAGATTTAAGTTTGCAACAAACCATTCCCAGTTTCTTCACCGAAGTGGAAGAAGTTTTCGCCTATTGGGTATAATAGATATCGGCCAGATTGGTGTCTTCTTTGGTTCGTTTATTTATCCCAAGAGATTGCCGAATTTTAAAATCAACTAAAAAATGGATCAGTATGCACCTCTCTTGTGGCCACTAAAATAGCCACCAAGGACCAAAAGAATGCGATTAATTTATGAAAAATCGCCCATAAGAAGGTTATAAGAGGACATAAATACATTCGCGTTAATCCAAATATTTTTAGAGCATGAACACTCAAAACATATAACGAACATTTCTGAAATGGAATATATGAGGCATGAGGTATACTTGCCCTTCCTTCAACTGATGAATCATGTTGTGACTTCATTTTGGTATGATTGACTAATGACTTCGTTTTAACGGATGATAAAACATTTTCACATTTGATGTATGATTTCGCATAAGACCTTTATTAGCTTTTATGAGGAAAAGAATCGTTTGTGGACGACGCTGCATGGGGATTTACGATACAGCAATTTAGGATGCTTCAACGTGGGATATCCACTAAAAAGCCCCCATTCTAGCAGCTGAGTTCTATTTCCTCCAAAACTGTTTGCTCCATTACTTCAGAGGAAAGGTTGTTGTGCTTGGAACCATACATAGTTTACTTTGCGTGTTAGTCTTGCGTCTGAATGATTCATGTTTCTCCTTTTTTCCATAGTGTTTCGTGTCATAATTGCCACCGTTTTCCATTTTTCTTCGTTCTAAAGCATGCTTGCTCCAATGGTAGTCGGCATTACGTGGTTTATAGTCCTTATTGCTTGCTGTCTCTCCAAGTTCAGCGGTAAGTACCCAAAAAATGTATGTTTGACCATGTCAATCCCATTTGCTGTAGTTATGCTCGACTGTTTCAGTTTTGCCAAATATGGCAGGCGGAGGTATGCCTGGTAGGGACCGTGTCTTGTTAGGAACTGCATAAGAAAGTAATTCACGTGTATGAGTGCCTTGGTCCACATAGCCTGTCCATTTTTGCTGTTCCATCAATTCTGTCACCTGTCAAGCATGTTGTTACACATGGTTCGATATCACTTGCTCAGCTCTCCGACTCTGGACATTAAACAGCAGAGTGACCCAAATGCCCTGTTCGCCTTCTCTGTCGGTCCAGAAATGTGTGTTTTCTACCTTATGGTTCTATCTATATGGACACCCAAATATCAGAGGTTAATTCTGTATTGACACGTTTCTCTCTGCCTTTTTCATTTACTTACTTCACTTCCACATACCAGGAGGAGCGTTTCTGAGGCTTACTAACAGCGTAAAAACTATTATAATCGACACCATTTGACTTCCTCAGTGGAGGTTAATATAGTTAAACCCAAAAAGCATTATTTTCCCGACAAACTACAAAACTTTCAACATAAAACCTGGCTGAAACTTTAATGCTTGTAAATTAAATAGTGCTTCTGGGTCTGAATACTTTCTAATTGATCTAAAAAATAAAATTTGCAAACGTATCTGACAACAACTCACAATAAAAGATTCCTGTGGTGTATTACTCTGACGTAAAAATGCAGAACCTACACTTACCTCCTTTAAAAATATTTTATGTATTCCTCGTCATCAGTTGGGAGTTAATGATGCTCGGCAAAAATTCATATTCAGACAACAAGACACCCTAATAACCGTGCATTTATGTACTGTACGGTACCTTCTAAGTGGACTGTTTCGTATAGCTTAAGCACCCACCTCTAAAGTTAAATGACGTCCGCTTTTATGGTTCCGTTCTTTCCGTTTTTATTTCTGCGATTCGGATGGCTCACCGTTACATGGATATGCGTACGTACACTGTACTTATTTACTTTTTTATAGTGCTGAAGGGTGCGGTAAACATAAGTTATGAGCCTTCCTTGAATATTTAGGGTACTTTACGTTTACGGTCGCGTAATTTCTGCCCCTTTAGTCTTTCTATACGTATGTATGACATACGAAGATGTATACATACATATATAGTGCAGTTACATGCACATTAAGCTCTCGCATAGATCGACATAAAACACCCAAGTGGTAATTTAAAACAATGTTTAGTACTCAAGTTGTAAATCGTGTTGTGAAATTTACAAGATTATTAGATTTTGTAAGTCGACGTTAATCATTCGGTTCGATAAATGGTACGACTAAAATACAAATTCTCCTCGATAGAATTAAACTTAATGTGAATAACGTAGTTTAATTTTAGACGGGAAGCTTGAACGGAGTCGAGAAGCGGTGTTTGTAATAAGTGTGATTCAAGCCGAGTAAAACGAAACAAAACAGGTACAAATGAAGAAGAACATCCAGCTGCGGGTCTCGTTATTATCGTCGTAGTATCGGAAGACAACAAAACTAATTGCTACTGAACTATATTTAAGTTAAGAAAGAAAACGTCTGGTTGTATTGCTGTCGATTACGGTGACAAGTTTCTGGAGTAGCACACGATCTGTTTAAAATAGTGTCAGCAGTAAGTTTAACGGGATTCAATTCTAAATAAAACATTTACTCTTCACTGTTTATTTCTGCTGTGTTCACGATAGGTTTCATTGAGTAAAGAAGGCTATTCAGGAATTCTAACGAGGGATTTATGGTGCTGTTGTTTCGTTTTAAAATAAGTGTAGTCAAATGTTATTTGATGAGTGTAACGAAGTTTTTGGTAAAGTAAAATTAAATGAGACTAATGACAGATAATTTAGAAAAACCTAAATAAACATTTAGATAGCTAATTTGCAACATAGATAAAGGAAGATGACGATAAATTATTGGTATTTTTGGTTATCTTGTTAAATTGCAAATTTTGTAATGTTTGTTTTAGCAGGAAGGTCTGCTAGTATTCTCCGAATTAGTACGGCTTAAAGGACAATCGAAAATCTTCATGCGTTGAAGATAGTGGTGTAGAAGCTGAAGCATGAAATAAATTTAGTGAAAGCGACGTAAACTTGATGCTCAACGAACTCCACTTATTTTACCAATGCCACTAACTAAAATTTGACGTAAAATATGCTAAAACTTGTCGAGTTGACATTGGATATAGAGACGGCAGGATCTGTCTAACAATAAGTACCCGTGGGTGTGTCAACCTTTAAAGAACCCGTTCCATTCAAAGAACTCACAACATTTGACACTGTGGATCACAAATTACTATTGAACAAACTTTTTTACTACAGAATACGCAGTCATATGGATCACCTATTACGATCTTACTTAACAGATAAACGCTAATAATATGTCGGAATAGAAGCCCGTCAATCTGCATCAGTTACAATACAACGCGGTGTTCCGCAGGGGTTAATATTGAGTCCTCTTCTATTCGTCATATATATTAATGACTTCATTGCCAATGTAGCGCCAGACACAGTTTGTCTACATGCACACGACATTTCGTTAATAACCAGAACACGAACTAGCGAGTTAATATTGGAAAAGACTCAAAATAATAATGAATAAAGCCGAATAAACGAAATTTAATTGTGATAAAACTGAATTTTGTGCTTTATAGAAGAGAAACTAACAACAACGCTAAGATGCTACTAGCAGCCTCTATATCGATACCAAACTGACATGATCATGTCATTCTAATGAATTAGCGACAAAATCGGCTGCTGCTGTATCTAGCGTATTACACATACAAGGCCCATGTACTCATAAGACTGCAGAACTGGCCTACCGTGCTAACTTTCATAGTGCGTTTCATGGCCCCGCAACTCTTATATTAGCAATTGAAAACAATTTTACGACGTGAAGTTGTATACTAATACAGCGCTACGTGAGTGTACTGGTAACTATATGGATTATGGCGCCAAAACGGTGCTTTTTAAATTTAAAACTTTATAATATTTCATTGTAAAATAATGAAGATTTTGGTAAAAATAACGAAAACGCACCAAATTCTTTTCATTTTTCAAATGAATAGGTCTGTAAAGTTTTTTTTTTTTTTAATTTAATCTCTTCCAAACCATAAACTGCTGTTGGTAGTTTGTGGTTTATACATATACCACAGTTTAACGTAAAATTTTAATTTTTTATTACTAGGTCTTTAGTGTGTTTTAATCAAATTTAAATTTTAAAATATATTTTATTCACTCACACAATGTCTCAAAACTACTCGAAATCAGTAAGCTTAGATATTTGATCTTAAATATCGATATTCTCGATGATTTTGTTTGCATTTTTTTTGTATTTCCTAATTATTTCGGGAGATGTAAATAATTTTTAGTAGACATTTTGCACTTAATATTAATTTTCAATTGAATTTCAAGAATGTTGGGAATATAGAATTGAAAAGTAGGAAATATTTAAGAAAAAATGGATATATAATCAATTTATTTTTTAATTCGTGCCATCAAATATATTTACAATAAAAAAAATCAATATTTACAATTCATGAAACAAAAAATAAACGTTATAGAAACTATAACTCAAACAAAATCTTCTTGAAACTACAATTAAAAAACCATGCTAGGAACTATAATTTAAAAAAAAATATTCTAGGAAGTAGAATTAAAAAAAATATTCAAGAAACTACAATTACAAAAAAAAAGATACTTAGTACAGAACGCTCTATATTAAATCTGCTTCCAAACCTTAAAACTGAGTTTTCCTCAGTTGGTTCTTCATGAAATCCTGCAAGGATTAAGAAAATCACAATAAATATTTGCATTAGCAGATATTGCTTTCTATTAAGAAATAACTCACCTGGTAAGTTAATACTTGGTAAGCTTCTTGCTTTTAAGCCACTCTTACTATACGTATTGTGAAGCGATTCGTGAATAATTACTAAAATGTACATATATGGCAGATTCTGAATTTATTGCATACATCTTTAGGATGTAGTGTATACAGATTCTCCAGTCCAATACGTGCCAACCAAATACTATACACCTATAACAGTTACAATATAATAATTATTCAGTAAATTAACTTCAGAAATAATAGCCAATAGACTACTATCACGAACTTCTTCTCACCTCTTCACTAAGATAAGGAAAACGATGTAAAATAGCTTCTTTGGAAGTATTACTACATGTAGGCACACAGCTCTTTGCCATTGTTTTTATAGTTTATGCAATGAAACACAACAAAACTTACACAACCAAAATATCTAAAGGTATAAAATATTCATTTACAATCGGCCCTCGACACTAGAAACAGTACACAAACTATAGCACAAGAAATCGCTAGAAAGAAAATGAACGGAATGAACAATCTTATTGTAAACCTTGTAAACATAGTTTATATAGGTTATGTATTGTTATGAAGCTAGCTCCAAATCCACCGCCATCAACGCTGCGCGGTTGTTCTGTGAACTAAAACAGTTTACCACCTTGATCTATACCGTGGGATCCGCATGGTGCGTTTACTTCTGGTATTCAGATTGTGACCTTATTAAGTGATGCTTATTAAGGATACCGGAACTTGCTAGAAAGTCCAGCAAAAAATCCGACTTAGTCCAGCCGCTCATAAACCGGGAGTGTGGGTGTGTTATAAATTTAGTAAAAGAGGGCGCCAGCTGCGGCCAACAGCAAGGAAGCCGGGAATCAGCAACAAGACACTACTACAGATTTAAATTGCAGTATATTGTAAAAGATTACGATAAAATACATTCAATACAATATTTAAGACAATATCAAAATAATGCGGTATATCTATACAAGGTTCAAAAATGATATTGATAACTCAAGTTTTCATACGGTAACGCAATAACAGCTGTTATTACCCACCTAAGTTTGTCATACATGTACGATGTACATAAGATATAATAATATGTATACCAAGTGGCAAGTGCTTGATATTTCTTATTTAAGGTAAGTATTAAATTATATAATATTAAGGTTAAACTAATATGTTTAAGAATTGTAGCAGTTGGAATGACTGAAACTACGATCTAAATTGAATAAACATTACATTAACAAGTAACTAAATAACATTGGATTAAACCAAAAGGTTCATGACAGATACCAATAAAATACAAAGCCACTTGGTCACAAATCGATTACCATTGGACACTATTTAATGGCTCGCATACTTATGGCTGGTACGGAAATAAAAATATGGAAAGCTCCTACCTCGTCATGAGTATTTCTTAAAGTTCTAGCATTCAAATACTTCTCCACCGGTGACATGTACTGCAGTTTTAAGTGAAGTTCATCGGCTCAATTCCCGACAAGTACATTTTGCATGTGCTTTACTTCAATCGTCTCGTCATAATAACTTCAGACTAATTGCTGGATCCTTAAATTGTTGTCGAGATCACTCAATAGTTGCCCAGGAATAAAACATATCAGGATATAATAAGGATAAACCAAAGAAGCCTACAAATCGTAATAGTAATCACCATGTGCTCTTGCAAAAAAATAATATGTAGCAATTATAAAACATGTTTAACATAGCGGTTGCAAATAAAACACTTTAGTAATATTTAGACTATTGATTTACTTGAAATAAATAATTAGATTTAATTTATTACCTAGATGTGTTAAGCTTCTTAAATACACGCCTTACTTCGCCACCAGCAGAAAACAAAAAGGACCGAATTTCTATGCCGGTGCGTCTGTGTTAATTCTCTCGCAAAATGTTTTATTGAAAGTACTATAAAAATATGTGTAAAACTAAACTGATTATTAACAATTGACAATTAAATTATTGGAATAGCAGAATAATAGATAGAAAATTAAGATATTCATTAATGTGAAAATCTATCTATCATCTAGATGATTACCAAAATTTTCAGTTTATCTTGACAGCCTGGTAGTCAGTGTCTACTGCACTCGCTTCATAGTCCGGCGGTACTGGGTTTGAACCCCGGTATGTTTTTTCTGAATTTGCGTTTCTGTAGTTTCCCAAATTAAGCCATGGTCAGTCTATGCCCTCCGTAATTGGCGCAATCTGTTGGGGGATGAATTATTATTACTATTATTATTATTATTATTATGATTATGCACCATTCAGCCAGAAAATTAATCATTAACTAGTTGTAATATCACTTTCTTTATTCGATCCATTTAATGAAGGTGCATTGGTGCTTTAATTGTTAACCGTAATCCATCTTAATCATGTGGACCACAAAGCAAACTAATTGTAGACTAATGAGTATTCACGTAATTAGCATTCATGACTTAAAATCTTTCTGCTACAAAAATGGTTTAGCAATTTTGTAAGCAGGTATTTCTATTAGTATTAAATTCAAAGTTAATTATGTCAAATACCTAAATAAATTACTGCACAATATCTTTCAACTTACTTCTTCAAAAATATATTTTTCTATGTAAATTCTAAATAAGAGATGATAGATGATGCTATTAAAACATCAAAAAAGGTTCGTATAGAACTTCTCTTTAGTGTGAAACAAATTAACTATAACAACACCAGCAATGAACAATTACTTTAGCGTTAGCATCAGTGATTAGGCAACGTGTTTCAGTCTAGCTTCGACCCATATCTTGCAAATACTACAACTACAGAATCACTTTTCCATAATTGACAGAAACTGCAACTGTTCATTTGATTACATATAGGTATTCAATACAATCATTTCAACAATTCCGTCATGGCGACGCCCTATCTTAGAAAGTTTAAACGAAAACTTCGTGATAAAATTGTCATTAAGCACAAAGTTTAAAGACGACGAGGAATTCATCGAAACTTCAATCTAAATCTAATTACATTTAATATATAGCCGCGTAATTTAAACTTGGTTTACGACATTGTATCATTCGAACGCGCAACCACTCAAAGTCAGACAGAGGGCGGCTTAACACAGTTCCAAACTGTGCTCGACAATGACAACTGTAATGCGTATATGATTAGAACAGTTCTCACTAATATCCAACAGTAAGCGGGCGCAATATTCTAACTTGAACCGCGTGCTTCTACAATTAAGCCATTATGTGCCGCAGCAACGACATATCTGCGTAATAATTAATACCGAAGCATGATGTGATAATTATATCAGACTTTCGTCGTAGGCGTTTGAGTTTCAATTCTTGCTTAGGGATAAGGTTAGAGCCGAACATTAATGAAAATTGCCGGAAAGAGTTACGTTTACAAGAAGATCACGTTAGCTTTGCATTACGAACGCAAATTGAAACTTCGTTTTACTAATAAAAACGCAATTAAACTAGAACATGCGAAACGAACACTTTGAGACAGTCTGTAACAACAACAAAAAAACACCCAAACAATGCCAAAAAAACAGTCCAAACAAATTGAAAAATGGACCTAGTCCAATTAAACTTAATGCAATTTTCATCGTAACGACAAATTGGATTGTTGCAGTCATGTTATTCCTCTTTGACATATTAATGGCGACAGCTTCCGCAAAGCACCGACGACAATAACACTAGAGCTAATAATTCGATTTCGGTTCAGTTATTCATAATTATCGTGCGCATTTCGTAACAAACGGCTACAGCGGCGTTGTATGGTCGAACTGCGTCGTCCGTAATGATCATAGGATGTCATGAAAATGTAAACTCGTCATTTGTCCCGTGTCACTCGAGGATTCCTGATTCATTCGCACAGCCATCTTTTTCGCGTTTGTGTGTGCGTACACAGCGCAATGGTTTTAATTATTGCCACGCCCGTACATTCATTGACGGTTTTGTTGGAGTGCAATTGAAGATAAGCGTGAATAAACACTAAAATGTTGTTCAGTTCTCTTCGATATTTGTGTTAGGCATTATATCATAATGATGTGTGATGCCAATGTTCTAAACTTCGAAGAATAGGGGTAATTCCGGTAACTCCAAACACCATAACTTTTAATTACTTCGGGGCACGTGTTAGGGCAACAATTGACCGTATTTAGATTGTTTTGAGCGTATTTAAAAAGTTTATGGAGAAAACATAGAGTGGTAACGAAGTAAGTGAGAGCTTTAAAGACGCCGCAACAATGTTGATGACGAGGAACCGGTAGTTACCAATGATTTGATGCAAAAACTTCACGAAAAGGAGAAAAGATGGGGCGCTTCACGACATCCGCGTTGTCTCAGAAATTTCCTCCACTTTTAAGAAATGTTTCGTATGAAATTGTGACCGAACGGTTACATTATCGGAAACTGTGCTAAAGATTACTCAAAGTAACACAATTCTTAAGGTTCAAAGTTAAGGGATAGTTTACCGAGCACAATTTTTTAGATAAAATATTTGAGTTGTACAGTAAAACCTGTGAATAGCGGCCCGTAAAAAAAAAAATTGTAGGTCGATATTCAAAGGTGGCCGCAAAAGCCAGGTGATGGATATTACTCGCGCCAAATTCTAAGCAAATATTTTCACATGATAGCTATTATTTTTCTTTTAGAAATAAAATTCATTTGGACATTATTTTAAATGATTTTATTTAAACTTAAAATAGAGACTACAGAAACACATATGTATATAAGTGAACTAAATGTGTATACATTTTATTTTGGGTTTATTGGTAATATATACACATATAAGTATACGTTTACATAGATTGCATTATGTTTTGCCAAAAAATGCTTCAATTTTTGTTTGTTTTAATTTTTTTAACTTAGATTTATAAATTTCACTTTCACATTTGTGTAAAATTTTTTAAATGTCTATACCATGTCACCATTATTGTTACACAGGAAGTAACTCTATATTTCTCTTAATTTTTCGCACACTTCACCCATATGTGACAAAGTTCATTCATCTTCAAACTCGTCTATCTCGTTGTTATCGGAATCACCATCATTATTGCATAGTTCTTCAACTATTTCTGCTATACTAAAATCAGAATTCTCTGTAGGTTCATCATTGTCAATGGAAGCAAAACTCAACTTGCACTGCCGACTTTTGGAAATAGCTTAGCAATAGGTATTTCGTTCTCCTCGCAAAAATCTTCATTAGATTGAACTACTTCTGCGAATCCAGCTTTGGAAAAACAGTTTGTAATGGTAGATCGAGAAACCTGTTTCCATGTGGCTGCAATCCATATTAGCGCACTTGTTAGATTTATGCTTTTTCGTCACAATCACTCTTAGCGAACGTTAATAGTCTTTTGATCAAAAAACTGCGGTATATCATCTTATAAGTATGAATTATGCCTCGATCTAACGGCTGACAATACAACGTAGTGTTTAGAGGCAAAACAATCAATTTGACGTTTTCTAGCGAAACTTTAGGATGTGAAGTTGCATTATTCAGAAATAGAAGCACCTTTCGATTTCGTTCTTTCATTTTCATGTCAAACTGATACAGCCATTTTGTCATAAGATCTGATGTCATCCAATCCCTTTTGTTCTGTACCCACTCTAAGAGCAATTTGTCGATATGATTTCCCATGAAACACCGAAGATTTGTACTTCTAATAGCTAAAGGGTTTTCTTTGTCGCCTTCCATGTTTGCGCAGAATAAAATAGTTAACTTTGTTTTGCTAATTTTTTGCCATTCTATTTATCGTATTTTAATGTCAAAGTTTTATTTGGCATGGCGCGACAATTCAGACCTGTTTCGTCAACATCAAATATATCCTTCGATGAATAATCCTTTAAAATTAATAATAATTTAGATTTCCATGCTTCTACATCCTCCAAATTTACATCAGCGGACTCCTCACAAATCGATTTAATAGTGATATTGTGCCTTCGACAAAAACATTCTAACCAACCATTTGAAGCAGCAAAATTCTCAATGTTTAAATTTCTTGCTGTCTCTAGCGCGTTTTGTTTAATCAATGATCCAGTTATGGGAATGTTTTTATTTCTAGCCATGCAGAACCACTTATGCACAACTTGATCCACTGCTACTCCACCCGTTTTAGGGAATTTCCGTTTCTGATTCAAATTAATAGCTTCTTCATACATCCTTTTAATATCACTTTTGTTTTCTAGGATATTGTTAATTTGAGTTTTTCCAAATAGGAATTTTTCGGCTAACTTCCGCGATCTGAAATTATACTTGTCACTTTCCTCGATAATATCAATTTTGTGTTTCAGTGACGAACGTTTTCTTTTTAGCGATATATTCAAACACTTCACGAACACAACGATAAACTTCAACTGATCGAATGAACAGGCGTTTTCGGAAACTGCTACAAACGGCTGCTGTTGTAAAATAATTCTATCGTGTTTCATTATAAGTAACAATAAACCCTTACACGTAAATTCTGTCACCTTCTTTAGACTGAACAACAAATACGCGAGTTTTAAAATTTTCGATACGGACGACGACCGTTATTGGGAGGTAAATTGTATTGCTCTTATGCCATAACATAATATATTGGCATCGTCTGGCCGTGGCCGCTTCGTAGAGGCGGCCGTTATTGCAAAGTTTGTATATATGGAAATACTCGTATTGTATATTTTTGCAATGTGAAAGGTGGCCGTTATCGCAGGTATCCGTTATATACAGGTGACCGTTAACATAGGTTTTACTGTATGAGGCAAGCTAAAAATCTACTGGGCATGCATTAAGTTCACCAAAACCAATATTCGTACATTGATAGGAATATTTTCAGGACATTGCAAACTGAACAGCCACCTAGGTCGGCTTAGAATAACGAAGGATGCCGAACGCAGATTTTGTGGAGAATATGAAACGTACATCCACCTACTCTCAAACTACTCTGCACTGTGCAACTCAAGGATCTTGCACCTCTAGGATCACATAAAATTGAAGAGAGAGAATTACTTAATCTGGTGCCTTCCGACAGCCTGCACTTTCTGAAGGAATCGCACTAATAGGCCAGCTGTAAATAGAGCGAAAATAGGGTACACAATACATATTTTACGTTGTAATGTATCATCAGCCTAACACCACAGACGTACATACAAGCAATAACTGTTTCCAAAAATTTACGAATTTGAATAATGGCATACAATTAAGAATAAAGAAGTCACCGACTTTGCGTAATTAATTTAGATCACCATGTATATTTATATATATTTATATGTATACCTACGCGCATATTGACGAGTGCAACTTTTTTTTATTCATAATAAACCAGTCCGTTTCGAAGTCGTCATTTAAATCGTATATGTTGTGTACAACGTATAAACCTTATCTTCCTTTTACAACGCAATTAACGCTAATGCTTAACGTTATCGATAACGGTCCGTCGTTAAATTTGGCATCGAAGGCTGCTGTCGTTTGACGAAAGAGACGGAGCAGATGCCGTATGTTTACGTGTCTTCTACTTAACGACGACCAGTCACAACCGCGACGATGACAATTTATGCGAACTAATTTGGAACGATGAGTCGTTATTGAAATATGGGTGGTCTCCTACACACGGACTGTTTTATATTACGTATGCATTTCGAAAAGTATATTTTTGTTTATATTGGCGTTAGTCGAGATTTCCAAACAATTTTTAATAAAATATAATCCGAATACATCTCGGAATACTCATTACAGCTTACATCTAGTTTCACCGCATAACTGCCTTCCATTTCATGACAGACAAAGGAAATTGCAGAGTTTTAACTCGTAACTATCATTAAGAAACAATCTCATTTGTCCTAAGGCGAAACGCACGTACAGCCATAAAACGTAACGCAACGCCTAAACCAGTACCAACTTATTTAAAATTCAAATTATTTATAATTAATAATTAGCAACATCATTACAAGTATAGAGGGACGCGACTCGGAAGGAATCTTAAACCGAGGAAAACTCATTAACTCCGTACAACACGGGGCATCCCTAGTATATACACAATCTGTCATAGTCTGCTCTGGCTTACTTTCGTCGAAAACGATTTTCCTCTTTTTGTGTTCTCCCACCTCTCGTTCTGCCTTCTTTTCTTCGTTTCTACTGGGGAATCATCCGTCAGTAGGTGAGTCCGGCATGATAAGTAATTAAGAACTAAACTAAACATTTCTTTTCGGACAGGTCCTATCTCTCTTTTCGGGTTTATTTTTCTAATTCCCCGAGATTTTCGCTTCCACGCGCAATACGTTCACGAGATGAACGTGCCCTGATAATGGCCGAAAGTTTTAGAACAGGAAATTGGTGAATTTTTAACTCCGACGCCTCGCTGATAAATGAGTAATTTTCTTCGGGAACGGACGCGAAAAAGTAAAGCGAAAAGTTAACGCAACCGACCGATAGCAACGTTTTACGCCACCCCCCTGCGCGGCGGGTGGTTTTTGGTATGCATGGCCAACTATTCGTAGATCAGATTTAATCCCAATAAATCATCCTCGAAGTGTACTGGTCGTCACGGCCTGCCCCGATTAAATGGCAATTACTTTGGAATCAAAGGATTACCGCGTAATACCGTGTAAATAAGATGGCCAGATTCATAATCCAGCTTGTGATGGAGAATTTGCATTTGGGCTTTCGCTTCCACACCGCTGTCTACGTACTCTAACACCTCGCTGAAGAGCGGCTAAATTAGGAGTTTAATTAGAACGTCGTCGCTGTCGGAACAACGGGTCTTAGTGTAAATTTTGATTTCATTTTGGTAGGATGACGTTTTTGCTTTCATTTTTTGTTAAGGATGTGGATAATATGGCAACTTGTTGTATTAACAAGTTGCAGATGTGTAATTAGAGATTTGGTGTTTAAATAGAATTTCTTTTAAAACTCAAAATCGAGATTAATAATAATTGAAATGTAGTGCGATAGATATGGCTAGAGCAGGTGATATACTTGTGTTGTATCTGAAAAACGCTAAGATACAACAAGCAGCACTACATAAGAAAGCTGTGTTTGCCAGAGCAAATGAGATGTAGAAATAAAATAAAATAATTGTATGTATGAAAAATAAAGTCACTATTATTATTATTATTATTACAGTAAAACCTGTGTTAACCTGTACATATCGGCCACCTGTAATAACGGCCAGCTTTAACATTGCAAAAATCTACAATACGAGTATTTCCGTATAGACAAACCTTGCAATAACGGCCGCCTTTACAAAGCGGCCACGGCCAGACGATCCCAATATTTTATGGCATAAAAGCAATACAATTTACCTCCCAATAACGGTCGTCGTCCGTAATGACAATTTTAAAACTCACGTATTGTGCTGTTCAGTCTAAAGAAGGTGACAGAATTTACTTGTAAGGGTTTATTGTTAGTTATAATGGAACACGATAGAATTATTTTACAATGATTGTACAAGTTTCCGAAAACGCCTGTTCTTTCGATCAGTTTAAGTTTATTGCTGTGTTCATGAAGTGTTTGAATATGTCGCTAAAAAGAAAACGTTCGTCACTGAAAGACAAAATTGATATGATCGAGGAGAGTGGCAAGTATAACTTAAGTTTGTGGAAGTTAGCCGAAAAATTCGGATTTGGAAAAAATCAAATTAACATTATCGTAGAAAACAAAAGTGATATTAAAAGGATGTATGAAGAAGCTATTAATTTGAATCAGAAACGGAAATTGCCTAAAACGGGTGGAATAGCAGTGGATCAAGTTGTATATAAGTGGTTCGGTATGGCTAGAAATAAAAACATTCCCATATCTGGATCATTGATTAAACAAAAGGCGCTAGAGACAGCAAGAAATTTAAACATTGAGAATTTTGCTGCTTCAAATGGTTGGTGGAATGTTTCTGTCGAAGGCACAATATCACTTTTAAATCAATTTGTGGTGAGTCCGCTGATGTAAATTTGGAAGATGTAGAAGCATGGAAATATAAATTACCATTAATTTTAAAGTATTAATCCCCGAAGGATATATTTAATGTTGATGAAACAGGTCTGTATTATCGCGCCATGCCAAATAAAACTTTTGCATTAAAATACGATAAATGCAATGGCAAAAATTTAGCAAAACAACGGTTAACTATTTTATTCTTCCCCTGTCTTTTGCGGACACCTTTGAATGACGGCCAAAATGTTGATTTTTTTAGTGGCCGCTAGTCACAGGTTTTACTGTATTATTAAAAGCTGGAATGTATGGCACAAGGAATTATAGGTTCCGCAAAAGCCAATCGTGTCAAGGAAATCAACTAAGTAGGCGGTGGTTACTAAAACTGGGAAGAAGCATTGGGTATGTTACCAAAGTTGTGTAATGTTAGCACCTAAAGTCATATTACGAATTAAAGTAGGAGTCAAGCAATATTAATGTGAGTAAATAAGTTTGACCCACAAATCCCAAGATCTACCTAACCCTAAAAAATGTGGCTATACTGGCGTGAGTACTAGCCGTTGCAGTCTTACCAAAATCCAGATAAAAACTTATCTTCAATAGCAGGAGGTCAACCAAATAATCTTGCTAGAGGACTAAAATTCGAAAACCAGGACATTCCAAAAAGCTACGAACGTTAAATCTCTACTGAACTTTAGCAAAAGAGATCTTGGTATCATCATGGTTTTTCTTCAATAGCCATCACGAGTGCCATGATGAGTTTGAAGTTCAATTGTAGCAATGCATGAATGGTATTTGGTTGCTGTAAAAACGGACAACTAACCCACTATTAATCTAATCTAATGTACGTCCTTCTCCCGACTGACTTGTACATAAGAAGTTCTGGAAGTAACTGTTAAAAACTTGTTCCGTGCCTAATAAGAATAATTTACATGAGAAGTTTTATAAATTTTGGTAACCACGACAGTTTACACCTACCAGAGATGACAGATTAAAAATCTTTACCTATCGAAATCGAGCAATCGAAATATTCTAATTGGAATGCGTCAACAATCGCTAGTCTAAGCAAAGAAGAGTAAAAATCTCTATTTATCACATCTTTTTAAATAGCATAGCTTGGACACTATAACAGACAGAATAGTGGATAAAATTTTTGATAGCTGGGGCCGTTGAGGCTGCGTTTGCGAAAAATGGACAAATACTATGAAAATGCTACTTTTTTAGTAAACAAAGCCTTAACAACGCCAGCTATCGAAAAAACTGTAAAACCATTTTTATAGCTCATCAAATTTTCGACAAAGAAGTCTAGAAGAGTACTATTCTATCTGTTATGGTCTTCTAGTTATACTATTCAGAAAGGTGTTATCATCTCTAGGACCCCAATTAAAATATTTCGTTGACTGTATATCAGGCCGGTTAACTCAGACAAAACGGGCAATAGTACAAAAGTTTATATCAAGTACTAACAATATTCAATAACTAAGCTCTTAGTGTCTAGAAGTAAAATGTTAAATAAACATGAAATCTTTTTAATAGTAGTGGATAAATTCTGAACATTTTAGGCGATATTTACATTTATGAAAGATCTTCTATCAATTCCAGATCATTTAAACTACCGAAAATGCAGATTTAATTATTAATTATATCTTCTAAGCTTTATTGTGGATTCTGTAATCATAAATAGAGGCATCAGTTTGTCTTTACCGTATTTTCATTGGCTTTGCTTTCCTACAATGTGATCTTCTGTAAAATCTAAGAGCTCCTAAACTTGATTCTCATTTACAATTGCTCCTAATCTTAGCTTTAGTTCTAATATCATGTTGTCATTATAATACATCGATTATACCTTGTTTTTTATTAAGAGGACCAAATAATAAAATCCGCTTCACACTTTATTTAAATACCTCCACTTATTCCACCTTCCCCAAGAGATAAAGCCAACACATTGTTGACCTAATTTTCCAGGTTCCTCATGCTGACTCACCAATTGTCTCCAGCTACCGTAAAGGTAGAAGAACGCAAGAAGGGAGCCCCCAATATAAATTTTATTCTGTACAATTTATGTACGTATATTTTTCCATGTATGTACTAATGATAAAGCTTCGTACTTCGCTAACTTACAACTTAATACAAAATTATTGAGGCCCCTCCACTTACCCACCAAGATATAAAGCCAACTAATTGTTGACCTCATTTCCTGGCTCACTCACGCTGACCCACCAATTGTCCCCCACCACCGAAAAGGTAGAAGGGCGCAAGAGGTGAGCCCCAAACAAATATTACATTAAAACTATACATACGTCATAAATTGTGATAGGTATGCAATTACTTACCGTACAAAACGAATATGAACTATATTCGCTTTGTAACAGCAATCTCATAATAATTAATTTAGATTTTAGTAAGTAATCCAATAATTGTTGACCTTTACATTAATATAACTTTAAATATTGAACCTAATATTTGCTTAGTTAATCCACCAACAGTGACAACGAAAGATAAGATAGTAATCTTTAACTAAGCAAATACTTTTCGGAAAATTAATCTAAAAAAATATCGTAGAGCTCGTATTTAAGAAGAGTAGAGAAGGAAGGTAGACGCTTCGTAAATGTTGGTACAAACTAACTCCGCCGTTAGAAGTCGCTTCACCCGTGACCTGTAACAGACTGTAAAACACCCAAAAGACCCTCAAGAACTTTCACTCTAACATCACTCTCACACATTCAGTACACAACTTTCCAATACGATCATCCTCACACACTCACCAAATAATCGTACACAGTCATTAATCCAACACACCATGAGAATTCATGTCGTTGTAGAAGAAACGACACGATAGAGAAGGGTATAACCCAACATGAATACATTGCAGCAGTCATTGATCCCAAATTAGAACAATGGAGATATACGCAAGATTGGGGCTGCCACATCGATACTTTTGTGGACGCCAAGCACCCGCAACAGTTTGATAGGCCTCATACAGAGGCGTTTTGGTGTCATTGGAACTATGCCATTAAAGCACCCATTCGGACGCATCCAAATGTCAAACAAAAAGCAAGAACCCAACGACCATACGAGTTCTAGTGACAGCATTTGCACTATTGTATATCTCCCTTGTGTAAAATTTGGGAAATGAGTTACTACAAAGTATTCACATTGAATATATAGTCAGCCAAGGAACAAGCACACGAAGAAAGTAACTTGCAATCCCATACATTCAGTACCAAAACACTCAACTCAAGAAACGAAACGACCTTACCCAACATGAATGCTTTACAACAATCATTGACAATATTTGAAGAAAAATAACAACACAGCATTCATATTGAGTAGTTGGTTAGTTGATAACAAAATACCGACTAACCCTAACGACTGCACGCATTTGTGCGAGGAATTTTGAAGTTAGAAATAACTCAAAAATTGAAACCTTACGGACAGCAATTAAAAATTGCGTGCCCGTATAACGTGAATAATATATGTAGATAGAAGAGAATTAAATGGGAGGGCCGCACAGATAGAAATACAACAGCGGAATATACTGTTGTTAGAAAATAAACCCCACGGACAACGATACGTCCGTCCGCAATAGCGGCTCGTACCGAAGTGACATTAATAATAAACAAGTGGCGGTATCAAACGACATTCGTGACGTCATTAATGACTTTGTGATTAAATTGTTATTAAACAAATAATAAAAAGGACTGTGTAAACATTAAGTGTATATACAGGGCAGTACATTATCTAGTATACAGGGTGGTATAATTAGGTTGTTGTACATATACGCGGGTGGTATATTAATAGTGTTGTATACAGGGTGGTGCATACTCGCGGTTGTATACAGGGTGATATATATAGAAGAACAAATTAGGAGAATAAATGCAACAGAAAGGTTGCTAGAACTTAAAATACTCGCTTCCTTTTGGGCTTTAAGTGAAGGTGTGTCGTGCTGCAAATTAGCTAACAAATATCTGTTGGTGTTATCTCTAAAGCAAAAGTGGCTTCCTAAAATTACTCAATGTTTCCATTGGTTATCGTAAGCTTTGTTGTAAAGTCGTAATTCCTCTAAACTTTTGGGGAGATTGATTGGAGAGCTGATTAGAATGAAAACAAGAAACGATTAGGTGGTGAAGCCTACTCATTTACTGATTACTAAATGTGTTTAAGATTTGGTTCCTCCAATGTTTTTTTAAGGCTGAGATTGGTTTGTAGGCTTAGATTATGCCCTAGATATGTAAAATTTTGGTTGGTAGTATCTCTTTGCGTCTGTGGTTGGAGTATCCTTAACGACTTAAGTTGGTCGGATCTAGTTAGAGTTTGATCTAGCGCTAAGGTTACCGTAAAACAATTACTTAAGCATAAATTGAGAGATTGATCTTAATTGTTCTAATTTATAGGTACTAACGTTTTACAATAGAATGCCGGTGACGACTAAGCTTTTAGAAATATGTTACTCGCTCTTGTAATTTAATTAAATCAATCCGACCGTTATATTCCATACACTATACCTAGAAACTAAACGGCAAATTGATTATTGACTTTGACTTTCTTACGGGTAAAATATTAACCAGGCGATGTTGCTCATCAGATATGCGCGCACCAAGCCATCAACCCGGGACCAGAGTAAACATTAAATTAATCCCTGATTTATGACCAAACCGGATTCACGCCTATTTTAAATCATACATCTTTTCTTTGCGGACAGAAAGCGAGACAGAGGAACAGAGAGAAATAAGGGTCTTTATAAACACAGCTTGTCAAGATCTTACACCGATAATTATTATCGTATGGCACCATGTATGTATGTATATACCAGATTTCGTTCCGATATATACGAATACACGTTTATACGTTCACCCGCGCTATAATTGTAAACATCACCGTGATGTGGGTTAATGAATAATTTGATTCTATCCCTTCCGAAGGGCATGATTTCCTACGCTCCTTCTTTCGCGACTGAACGTTTAGAATATTACACACGGGGATGAGGAGGTAAAGCTTTGTAATTAAAGACAACTATGAAATGTTAAAATGCTACCATGTCAAACTAATTTTAAATAATTGGTAGTTACCATGACAGTGAGCTGAATTAATTGAATTTCGGAAATAATCTGAGAAGACAAAACATGGAGTTATACCACACTTTGTTTTTTTATGTACATATTTTGTCTTGCGGGATTTCCTTATACGCTAGAAGACGAGATAAGGATTAATTAAGCCGAGCTAGTGCGAGGTTAGTTCGAACTGTTTACTACAATTAGTTATGACACGCTTCCAGATATTGTCTCGTCTAGCTTATACTGCAAACTTTATATCGGTAAACAAACCAATCCGGATATGTCATTAAATGATGTCGAGTTAGCAGTTGCTGTGCGAACGAACACATCGTCAAACTCGCCAGTAGATAAACGAAAACTTCAGTTAGTGAAGGTTCGTGAGTGTCACTTGCGGTGCGGGTACAACAATTTAATTAATAGTTTTCTATCCGTCGAATCGACGACGTTTCAGGGGAGAGAAACTTTCTAAATCGTATCGGATCTGTGGACACGTTTAATTGTTTTCTATTGTTTTTGTGTTTCCTTTACGCTTTTGTCGTCGTGACAGCAATTCAAATCTACTTCCTGCACTTGTTAGGGTTTTTTTTTCTAGAGTTCGTTCCCTGCGCTAAAAGCTTTTGATGACACAAAAAAATGCTTTCAACACGAGCCCTACTGTCCCTTCTAACGAACGCAAACAAAAAGTTGATTACAAATGTTTTCAATTTCGATTCCGTACACAAACTGGTAATTTTATTTATACTGTTTGCACAACAATCCATGCGGGAAGATTAATTATTAAGTTTATTACGATAGAGTCATGATGACGCTATGTTCAAGAGTGACCGACGATCAATGATTACGGGTGTGCTCCAAAAATATACATACTAGAATATACAAGGGCGTTACAATCCTAATAATGAATACACAGAGTATCCTCTGAGACATAGTACAAAGAGGACCAACTACTACGAAGGTGGCGCCAATTAATGGGCCTCAACATAGATCTCATTTACAAGAAAGAGGAAATTCAGTCTCAAAACCACAAGAATCGATGGGCAAGACATAGATTGGAAGAAGGAGGTGAAATATCTAGACTTTATCCTAGATGATAAACTTTCGTGGAACAAGCATGAGCTTGAAACAGAGAAAAAGACGTCGTAATGGCTTGCAGAAACTTCGCATGAGATAATTGAGGATGTCACCCAAAAATACTGCACAGCAATGATCACTCATGGAGCAGTGGCTTGAGGCAAAGGAAGTAATATGGTCATTGTGAGGAATAGTCTCTCCAAAGTACAAAGATTAGCATATGTATCCATAACATGGACAATAAGAACTTGTCCCACAGCAGCTATTCAACATATTTGGTGGGGAGCACAGTTAAATGGACCACGAGCAGAATGATTGGGGAAGGATTGGCTAGGCATACGCCTCAGCCTCCTGAAAGTGATATAACCTTGACCATGTTCCGAGAAGACTTGCCAAGGAAGTTCAGCTTTGTGAAAAGATTTTCCACAAAGCTTAGTGCCAAGAGTGAATGGGACAAATATACCCTCTCGAAACTCAATATCAACGCCATCAATGCAAGAGATTATGATAATATCTGACAGTCCAGCAGCCTTCAGGGTGCTGAACTCCAATATTATCAGCTCTAAAATGGTTTGGGAGTGTCTATACTAACAATACAAAATCAAAAAATGTATTTTTCATGACTTTGGTGACATTGGATTCACTAGATGCAAGTATGCATATCTGATTTAGATTAGTCTAGAAACTCGTCTCCAAAATTCTATAATAGCACACTTATTCTGCATCACAATCATATAAAGACTTTACTGAATAGTCTTCTAATTTCCTTTACTAAACTAGTTCTCATTATCTGTCAGCGTACGTTCATATTTTGAGAGTACCTCCACCATATATAGCTAGCTATTCATCTTAATTTAACTTCTCTAATGTTCTACTTCACAATTCCATTACCGCATTTTCTACGTGTTCATAAGTAGAAGACCGCAGTCGCATGATAAATGTACTCTAGCTAATGAACTACACCTAACTCTCTAGTTTGTGCGCCTATCGGTCGTATTCAACGAGGAAAAGGATAGGTTCATGTTAAATACAGGAAGTGTAGGAAAGATGGTTACACGCGTATATGCAGTATGACGGCGTATATAATATACATAATGGTAACTGTGTATGTAACACACGTACGTATGTATATACAGGAGGAGTTTCTGAAAGGGAGGAGTAGTGAATTATGAATAATGAGACGGTTCCGCTTTAGGTGTACGTACTATACGTAGAACAGATAGAAACGAGTGGGCGGAAGACGAATTCGTAACAGGGAGTAGACAAGTGGATGAAAGATGCATGTCTGCAAGTTCAACTGAACTTTCAATATTGTTAAATTGTAGCATGTACTACGTGTAATTTAATAAATACTAGAGACGGGATGGAGCACCTTAGGTGTGTACCGGTTGTTTGGGGATTTCGCTCTGAAGCTGAAGGGAATGCGTCTGAAGCCAAAGTGCAAGTTATTGCTCCTCGCTGCGAGGATATCCCGTGTATGTCGAATACTTGCTTAATTAGATTTTATAGTTCTCTCGAATAGTCGAGCAGACGCAAAGTGGGTTATATACATATGTGAATATTTACCTCATGGTAAGTTTACTGCGTGTGTTGCTTTGACAAACACAGAAATGGTGGATTTAAGACGAATTTCGAAACAGGTTAAGCGAGTTTTGACATTTCGCTAAAACGATTTCTCGACTAAACAGCATACTTTCCTAAATACATTTAAATAAATTGTATCTAATGTTGAGTGTAAATTTAACGCGTAAAAGCTCTTACTGGAATTTAAATGTTTCCGAGTTACAGGCTGGATTTAAGGAATCTTGACGATTTGATTTTGAAATTGCGTTCGCTTAACTTTTATAGACTGGATATAATTTGAGTATGTCTCTTGCGCGGACATTAGTTCTATAACTTCAAACCTTTAAAAAATTATTACCTGTTAAGTGTAAGGGAACGTTTTCAAGCAATTCCTCAAGTTCAGAAAACTTAATATTTCCTCTACTAAACCGTACGGTATCGTTAATAACAACACTCGACGATTAAATTGAAATAATGTCCAGTTCCTCAAAAACGTCGATACATTTCGAAACTGTTTACTCAATAAATATTTATCTATAACTTCATTCAACGACGTAGTGTATACTCTATAACGAAAAAGTGAGAGAGAAAAAGATGAACGACAAAAAGCATGTATGTGAGTTGACCTTTTCTCGATGGCAGTTATAAAAATACATGTCGAAGCTTGTGATACAAGTTCATAAGTTGAAGAATTATAAATGATCTGAGCTGTATTGGGTGAGGGTGATATGACAGGCGCTACAAGTGATAAATAACTTTCAGACATCCCTAGAATAACTAGTAGGGATGTAATGCCGATCCGGCGTTTCGGCGAAATAATGTTTCTCTCACCTTGAATACTAAGAGTGAGAAATATTCTATGAATTTAAAAAGTAATCATGAAGTTATAGTATAGTAAATATACGCTATATTTTTAATAAAGTTTAATATTGTTTTTTACAAATTTGTAAAAATTAATTCAGTGAAACATATATGTGGAAATGTTTAAAACATATTTATAAAAATAACGTTCAAATGTAGCATTAACGGCTGTGAAAGTTAGGAAAACTTAAACCTTAGAAGATACAGTGCCGCAAACTAGAAACACCTTAATATTAGTCTCGATATAAACAAGTGTGCGTAGCGCTGTAGACTGGTTCTACGCCTACCACCCTGGCGGCTCGCTCTCGATTCCTGGCGGTGAATTTTTTTACCATCTTATTGTGCACAATATCAACAATTATATTTAATGTAAATTATTTATAAATGATCTGTCTTCGCTTCTGCCTTCGTGCCAATGATTAAATACGCGTGGCTTGCGTCAAAATTATTAGTAGAAGAAAGAAATCCTTTTTTGAATTTTAACGAAATGTTCCCCGTGTTACTTATGAGACGGTGTGCCTGCAAAACTGCCGGTTGTATTTACTTCAATTTTATTTATTAATTACCACAGGGAAAAATATCATTTATGAATAATTTGCATGAGATATAATTCTTTAATATTGTCCACAATATGATTGATGAAAATCCATTCGCAGGAATTAAACACGAGCCACCAGGGTGATAGGCGTAAGTCTCGTCCACAGCGCTACGCACGCTTTCTTATACGGAGACCAACACTAACGGTATAAAAAGAACGCGCACAAGAACGTTGATTTTTCTCAGGAACTAGGGCGCGTTAGGATACAAGCTCACACCTGGGTACTCAGGGGAAGTCCCTTTACAACATACATAGTTGCGACTCGTCAAGATCAGTGTCGGACAACCCTGGTGTCCCCCTCGTTAGATCCAGAAGTTTTTTTATTACTATTTGGCAAGTGTGTGTGATAAATTTCTCTGCTTGTGTTTTTCCGGGTATTTTCCCTCAGAGGGGATCATTTCTTTTGATTTCTAGTCTTAAAGATGTTTCTTAAGTTGGCGTTTTGAAATGCCGAGGAAATGTTCTGACGCAATGAAGTGCATGTCGGCGCCTTCCTTTGCAAGTTCATACGCCATATCATTTCGTTTGGTATTTGTGTGCCCTGGAATCCACATCAGAGATACACTGTTTTTATGACTAGTTGTACCACGTTCATCCGACATTTCTAAACCAATTTGGAGTGAAATCTGTGAGTGGCTGAATTCGACGGCTATTTACGTCTACCAGTAGCAATTCGGCGTACTATAATGTTAAATTATCCGTAAAATCTACGCGTTTACTTATCAACTAACTCAAATATTGAAATTTCAAGAAAAGTCAATACGATTACAGCCAGAAGAATAGAGCAAAACTTGTTGAAAACTGAAACACTTAGAAGGGAGCTGTAATTTCATATGATACAGAAAGGAGAGAAGAGAACGAGAGAATCATGGAAAAAACTTGTGGCCAAGCTGCTAACAGCCGTACGACTTTACAAAAACCTGCCAAAGTTCTAAAATAACGCCTGATGTTTCGTGCACTGAAGATGAGGAAGAAACAATACGTTTGCTATTACAACTATACTTTTCAAAATTGGAAAAATATTTTAGATCATGAACACTACCATGGACTGGGAGAAAGCGGTTGTTACCTTCCTTCAAAATAAGACATGTCACCTATTGGATAGTATATTCTGTTCCAATAAAATCCATTGACTACGAGATTATATAAATCCTAATCTATTGCTAAATAGAATTCGAATTCTTCTCTACTACAGAAGGATCTGGTGGAAAGTCTGGTGCTACCAGTGAAATTATTTGAACCTAGCTTCTGTCTACATGATACTCCTCAATTGCATATAAAAGTTGTGGATGCGTTTATTGCTAGAACAACATCAGCATGAGCTACTAAGATCAATGGAAATAATAGACATCATGTTGGTTTAAGCATCCTCGCAGACCCATTCTATTGCAGGCAATGTGCTAACCACGTGATAAACGAAATTCTCCCACACAACCTGGTCAAAAAGATTGAAAAAACAACAAAATGAGAAAACGGATACGGATATTAAGAGCATTATTGTAGTTCTTGAAAGGTTCTACATTATCTCGTTTATTTTGTTTCTCATTGATGTAGCTAACTACTTGAAGTAATTTAAATTTAACATCAGGATTTCAGATTCAAGACTCTTAGGACAAAAGTATCTGTGGGCAATTATCAAAATTTTGGACAGATTTATCGATCAGTGCAGTTTTGAAAGCTGTTAGAAGTAACCGAGTGTGCGTTCCTGGGAAATGATTCATAAAGAAGAGAGCGTTCACCAAAGAGCTGTAGTCAAATCCAACAGTTATGACAACTATATTTTGGAAGTCGGAAGGCATAATGTTAAATGATAATTTTGACGAAGAATGGATAATCGCGAGATTCCATTAAGCTAATTTATTGGGTATATTTGACACTAAACTAAAGACCAAACGATTCTACCTTTCGTAGCCCAGTTCACAGCAATACCAACAGAAAAATTACTTCATTAGCAATACAGATTAGTGTCCCATCTTCCATATTTGCCAGTTTTGATGTCATGTCATATCGAAATAAATGGTTTAATGGAATGACTACCAATAACCTTGTCTGGCAAAGTTGGAAGAATTTTTATGGCCTAAGCATAAAAAGGTACAAGAAATTGATATCCAGAATTTACTAACTGAAGAACAATTATTTTATAATTCTTAGCAGAAATATTTGCTGTCTTCGTATATAACAGTGACCTATACTACCCGTTGTGCTTTTCTTTACCGGAACATATTATGTATGTCTGTACACTAACCACCGACATACGATATCCTGCTATATCTTACAACTATTGACCATAATACTTACAACACGTTCGAACAATATGTACATGGTTCGTCTAGTATCATTTGAGAACCAATACCTACCAATAAGTTATTAGTACAAAAATCTGTGGTACAAATAATTTGACAGACAGAAATTGTCAATAAAGATGCATATACAGGGTGGCCGGAAAAAATGTGGGAAATCTTTTGGGAGTAAATAAAACATGAACAAATAAGTTCCTATAAAAAGAATTCCTACAGGCCCTAAAGGACGCCTTTGAATGACAAGACCTTCAAAGTATTAAACTGGATAGCTTGAACCATAGATTTAGAAAATGGTACGTAGTATTACTTATTGTCGTCAAAATAAACCGCTTACGAGAAAAATTTCGGAAGAAATGTGCGTTTCATTTTTTATCAGCACCAAAAAACCTATTGCTGTTGCAAACATTACTATAATAGCAGATAAATAAAACATCCAACATTGTAGAACTTATAATCACATCGTTGACGCATTGAATTTATTCGAAGTAAGGAATACACGTTTATTGAGTATCCAGATGGTCTTGCATTTTGCAACGCTTTAGAAGCCAGAAGATTATATCGTGAATCGCGCTAATCGTGCTCTACCAAACCAAACGACATTTCAACCCGTTGACCAACGTCTAAGGGAGAATGGTGGGCGATTCCTGTTAATGAGGTAATACATGTTATTGTCTATCTTCATAATTTTAGGAAAGTTTGGAAAAAGTAGTACTGGTGCTGATATGAGCAGACCCGTACGTACGTCGCAATTAGACGAACATATTTTAAATCCTGTAGATGACAATCCATCAACGAAGACACGACAATTATCAGCACAGTTTAATACATCGAAAACAATAGTCGATGGAGTTCTTCATGAACAGCTGTTATATCCATATCAAAATAGATAAACTGATTCCTGTAGATTTTCCTCGTAGAATGCAGTTGCATACTGGGTATTGGATCAGCAATGGAATAGTGTTAACTTCATGAGGATGAAGCAAGATTTACCAAAATTGGTATCACCAATTTACACAATACGCTTATATGGGTTGATGAAAATCACTATTGTTTCACATTATCAACATCAGTTCCAATTACTTAATATTTGGGCAGGAATGGTTGACAATTTTTTGATTGGACCATTTATTTTGCCAAAACGATGGAATGGACAACTTTATTTGGAGTTCGTTCAGATCGCTTTTTGAGATCTAATAGAGCACTTACCACTTGAATCACGCCAAAACATGTAATTGGTGCACGATGGGGCACCACCTCATTTCAGCGTTCGTGTGCGAGAGCACCTCAATAACGTCTATCCAACGTTTACCACGAATGTATCAAACTTCACAGCGGTGTTCTTCAAGTACGCATAGATATCTCAGTAGGAAGGGCCTTTAGGAAAAACTTTTATAGGAACTTGTCATCTTATTTGTGCATGTTCTATCTGCATCCAAGAGATTTTCCGCATTTTCCCGAACACCCTGTATACACAGCCACCATTGTAATTGACATATCTTGCATGTAACTATACAAGATCGTTGCCTAAGGTTTGTTTTACTTAAAATAGCTACCTAATACATTTCTCAATTTACTCAGTCTTCACTCAAACTACTCTTCGGCTCCCATATATGGATATTTGTGGCATCTTAAGAAGGCGTAAGCTCGCACCAACCTTATACGCGTACGTGCATGATGAGGAACGCGAGCTAGAACTAACAGCTCGATTAAATTAACCGTAGCCCGTGGCCGAAAAAATATTAACGACCTCGCCAGATATGCAAATTCAGACTGACTGATTTATATAAACTTTGATTTATAGCCGGGCTATGATTATAAACTATAGGCAATCTATGTATGTATATGTCTGAATTATAAAACGTCTTCAAATTGATTTATAGACGGTTGTCTCAGATCGTTTTACTTACGGTTTTTTCTTTGTGTTTTCTTTTTGATAGATAATAGAGAAATAACGTACGCTACTGGATGTATATTTAGAATTTTATAAGTGCATACTAAATCAAATTTTCTTTAGGCGGTTGCAGGCGTTCGCCGCATGGGAATGTTTTCTTGGGTAGAATCAATTATGAAGCACGCACTATATTACATTAAATTGCTGACGGTGTATGTATGGAAAGATGTAGAATTAGGTCTGATTGTAGTATTTAATTTCTGGATTATTTTGTGTTTGTCATATGTATTCCAAAAACATATTAAAGTTGAAATATTCGTATCAACCCTAAACAAATAGGCTAACGCTAAGGTATGTATGTATAATAATTTATAACAAATTTGCAGCGGTTTAAAAACGGCTGCATCCGTTAATAACCTACAAACTTGAAACCAATCCGCTTTGTTCCCATATCGAACTAAAAAAAAAGAACCGGCAAAAACAAGAAGGATATTTTCATTGATAATTCTGCCTTGTAAATCTCGTACCGTTGAGCACCTAATTCGGCAAACTTAATTGCATCTTTCAGGAAAAACAAGCACTTAAGTATCCGGAGAATGTGACGAATACAAATAGCGAAGAGACCCAGTTCACCTTCGATGGCAATAAAATATTTTGTGTACTTCTTCTCTACCGATAACCTAAAGCACACCTCCCGCAGTACCGCGCAACGTGAGCTCGTAGAAATTAAATATTCCTTTTGCGTAACTCGCAGTCGATATACGTGATCTCCGGGCAGCTTAAGCAGAGCAACTTTTTAAACGTAATGCATCTATGTCTTTATGTCTTTAGGACGTGTTTCGAGTTACTTACCGACTTAAGAAATAAACAGCTAGTAACGACGACTGTCCGACAAGGATAATATCGCATGGATTTTTAGGTTGTGCACGGGTATTCCCTTTTGGTTCGTTCATAAAACATCGGCATTCGTTTCATTCGTATGCAAAACACGATTATATTTGACCTGCCACTCAAACGCAAACCGTTAAGGAAAGTGAGACGAATCGAATAGCAGGCAGGGAGCTTACGCAGGTGGCATTACAACTACGCTTATCGAAGAGTAAAATGCCCTTTGCTATGCATGTAATTCACTGCTGTATCTATAAAATCAAGATAACATAAGTTTTTGTAAAAGTTTGCTGTTGCTACCGCGTACCGTTGTCTCGGCGATGCAGCTATGCGAATTTACATGAGGAATTTCAATAAAAAACGCTATTAAGACACGATCCTGTTTTATTCTCATTCAACTCTACCACGACGATTTTTAATATCTCCTAAATATGAAGTGTATCTGTAATAGTTGCTATAGGAGAACAAGATTTAGACCACGCTTTATGACTTCTAGCAAGAGCTACACCTATTATCTGGATCCAACTACATGTGGGTCCTAAATCACCACAAAAACTACCAGAAATAGCATGAGGAAGACTATTTCCGGTATTTAAGTAGTATACATAGATCCTCGCATAAATAATTGAGTGCATGGCATTAAGACATATCAGCACACCACATTTATGCAAACAGTGGGCATATTTTCTGTAATAGGTGCAAGGTTCAGTAACTTTTAGGTGACCTATGAAATTTGGTTGTTTTGCTTTCTAGTCAGTTCCTGGTGCTAGACGTTAAACAAGCTAAATTCCTCCTCTATGGCAGCTATCGCTGTTCTAATGGAGGGCTTTCTATGTCAGACGTAATTGTGGTTGGTTATTATTATCACTACTATCTCCTTACTCGTATTATGAGTGTTAATTTAAAAAACTATTAAATTAGATGAAATTAGATAATTATATTAATTAATTATTAATTAATTAGTGAAAAAACATAACTCGAGCCAACGGCGTGCACAGGGAAAAATAAAAAAAAACAGATTATAATGTGAAAAATTTTATTCCTCAAAATTTATTGTAAAAACACATCGGAAACACACACAATACATAATTACATTCATTTCGGCACAACAACCATAAATTTCAAGCTGGAATTACAAAAATCATCTTTAAAAATATCAAGCAGTACATTCGGCAATTTAAGGAGTGGTAGGCTTGGGTGAAACGGAAAAACAAAAGGGAGGGGACAGTTGTTTACAAGTTTTGATGATTGACAGAAAAAACAAGTCACGAAAACGTATGTGAACAAAATACAACGTTTAAGAAGCAATTAAAAGTTTAAAAGTGCCCCATTAGAACTTCAACCATCCAAATTGAAACAGTGAACAGTGAAAGAAAACCTGGGAGAGGAATGACAAGATTGAAACGGCAGGGCGGAGATTACAAGGCAGACAAGAGGACATAGGATACATAAAACACACACAACATTTAATTAAATTGGGAAATTGCAAAGTAAGGGCAGAGGGTGGGTTGTTTTAGTTAATCATTGTAAAAAATATATTCACGTTATAATCTGGTTTTTCTAAACAGTTCCTATTTTTATTTGCGTCATTAGTGACACACAACAATAGTTATGGTGTAGTTGTTTGATTGATAAATCAAAACACAATCTAGATATCTTACGGTGTATTGTTTAGTATATGTATTTTTATGACCTTTTTTAAATTATCTTATTTTCCTGATAGTTTTTCCACTTTTTTAGGTTAATTATAACACTCCAATTCGAACAAAGATCAAATTTATTCCATAATTGGAATAAATAAAAAAAGTGGAAAAACTATCGGGAAAATAAGATGAGTGTATTGTTTCTAACGCAAAATGCCTAGAAGCAAACAGCAAATTGCCCTGGCCATATCATGAAATAGCAGTTAGGAAAATAAATATGTGTAGAATAAAACAATCCTCTATACCTTACAAAAAAATTTAATTTACTCTAGATACATGTTTCGACCAAAACTGCCATCTTCAATCTAGAATCTAAACATATAAATTGTAAAAATTACATAGAGTATCGATAGATAAAATTACAGTACTTACAGTCAATTGTTAAGAATCGAGAAGAACAAAATTGTGAAATGCCTTAAACACGTGGTTGTATAGTTTTGGAAAACTTATGTAGAATAGGCGACCGGATGAAGATGAAAGAATTAATTGCGAGTTTATTTATAAATACGTAGTTAAATCTCTATTATAAATTTACATGTAGGACGAGGAAACGATTATATAAAAAGAGATTAAGGGAGATTAAAATTGGGAGTCTAAGTTAAAACAAAATGAAGGGTGGAGGGTAAGGGAATAAAAAACAAGTACGTTGAAGACATCTGGTTACGTTAATAGACACGGACAAACTAACCAATTTAGAGTTATTTGAAAATAGAATATTATTATAAAATGTTTAGTAGGTAATATAGAAATTGAACAAAACTAAGAGAAAACTATAACTAGTGGTCCTATATATTATGTATATAGGCAACTATTTATACCTTAAATTAATTAGATAGTGTATATTACAGTATTGAAATTAAAACATTTTAAAAATGTTTTTTGAAAATTATGACAGTGTTGCAAATGATTATAAAAAACTGAAAAGTGATTTGTTTTGGAACTCTAATTAGTCGTTAAGTAGATCATTGTAAATTTTACTCAAACATTTCAAGCAGATCAAGTTTAAAGCTCTTGTGATAGTTATGAAGAGGTTTGGAGTTTTTAAATTCAATAATATGGTTGGTTTCTTGGATGAGCTTGAAAATGTTAGACTTGGGTTGAAGTTTATGTTCTTGAATGCGTTTTTTTTTAAGGTCTACCTAGTCTGGCCAATGTAGATGGAATTACAAGTTGAGCAAATTATTGAGTAAACATCCCTGTGATGCAAGATATCATAATTACTTAATTCACTGTTATTTAATGGGCTGAAAATTTGTGAGGTACAAGTTGAATATTATATTTGTTTAAAATATGTTTAGATTTTTGAGTAATGTAGTTGTATGGAATAGGTGTATAGGCGCATAGAATGGGGAAAAATAAATGTCAGAAAATACAAGGTGTGCCCACATTCACAACCATCATTGCATCTAGAAAATACCACAGCTTCTCTGGTAAAACGCGTGAGCTATGTGCTGAATGTTCAGTATTGGCAGAGCCTTCGTTAGTTTGTTGACATTGTCTTGAAATGTTGTTTCGTAAATCGTCTAAATTTCGAACTTGAGTTTTATAAATTGAATTTTCTAAATGAGGAAACACAAAATAGTCTAACGGTGATAAGTCCAAGATCTTGGAGAAAATAGATCATTACTAATAAGTCTATTATCGAAGAATTCTGGCTATAGTTTTCACAGTTAAGATTTCCACCAAAAAATATCGAGGCGAACCAGGTAACACCATTTTTCGAAAATAATGAGGATTTTCAGTACACCATAAACGCATGTTTTGGGAATCCACTTATTTGTTTAGACAAAATCAAGCTTCTTCAATAAAAAAAATATACTCAAAATTATATCATTATTGATATTGTTATTAAATAAATTGCAGTACGTAATTCATTCTACATAAAATGAGGGAAGCAGTTCGTGTAACGTTTGCATTTTATAATACAGCATTCGAAGATATTTGTTCAGAACATCTTTAACAAAAATCATAGTAAATTTTCAAGGGAGTTTATTCCTGATAAATTTTATCAGGCTTGTATATTTATACAGGTAGTCTCATTAAAAAAATCTTTTTTTAATTTTTTCTATGGTTGTCAAAGGAATATCAATAAAGCCCTTTTAGAAAAAGTTTCGTTAGAAATCAACATACCAACAATTAAAACACCTTCTAGGTTATGATAATCGCGAATTTGGTCAATATTTAGTCAAGGATTGAATAGATACGATTTTTTGAATGAACAGTAATTGCGGTGGGAATTTTTTCTCCTAAACGAGTTGGCTTTTGCAGATAAAGGTCTCAACAACATTGACTTAAAATTCGATGTACATATCAAAACTAAAAAAACTAAAATATATAGGGTGTTCCATCAAAAAAAACTGAGTCCGGCCCTGTACAGTTGAAATCGAGCTCCTCGGGGAACTCTAAATATTTTTATTTTTTGATAAAATCAATACTAAATGTACTGTTTAGGAGCAAAGGCCAAGTGGGCAACCTTGTATATTTTGCTTTTCCCATAAATAGAGGGAGAGGTCTTTTCTGATTGCGTTCTTTTGGTGTTGGTTGTGGATGTTTGTTAGAACTTCGTTGAAGGTTTATTTCTTTTGCTAGAGAAGGTTCAAGCTTTGTTACATCACACGTAGCACTACTGAGTTCTACTTGTAGCTATACCTCCTATGGATCAGTTATAAATTTCATCAAATGACGTTACCAGTATGAAGCGATTCTACATTAATGCTGCAACAAAGACCAAAGAATTTCATACCACCCGTAGTGCACAACCCATCAAGCATTCTTATATCAGCCCTTTTTGACCTATTTACCAATAAAAATATTCAAGAACATTCCCTGCATAACGTACTTAAATTCTACGAGACAAAGCTTTCAAAAATTAATTTTCCACCTGGTGACCCACTTTATCCAGCGTACTGCAGCAAATAATGCAAGATACGCATACATGTTTATCGTACGTTATATACATACAATACACAAAAACCACAATAATTCTAGTGAACAACATGGTTAAAGTAAACATGCACAAACTAGCGCACTATGTTATGCTCGCCAGTTTTTGTAATTAGGAAAGATGAATATTCGGTTTGGCGTGTATATGCTGGCTGTCGGTTGTATTTGAACATACATATATACCTACATACACCGGTAGCGTATATGTATGTATATGTGTGCATCACCTTTGGGCATGTAATATGCGTCCTAGATGTTCTGTTTGCTTCCAGGTTTTCGCTCTCTAATACATACATATATATGTAGGTATATACTGCTATATACGCGCACGCTATAGGTAAGTACGTATGTACCCAGGGTACACGTATGCATCTCCTGGTTCATATTCCAGGTGCGATTCCGGGTTCTAGAGGTTAAAACAAAACGTGAGGTCATGGTGTGTCGTGTTTTTTTCGTCTCATTCTCTCGAGTACTACGGTTTTATGTAACCGCATTTCGAGGGTAAATAATTGAATGTACGTGGACTGATTGGAAAATTAGGTGACTTTTTTCGAATAAAATGTTTGAGACTGCTCCCTAAGTTAGTAAGTACCCATATACAGGAAGCTATATAAGTGAATGTATATGGAGGTACTTACTCGTACTTCGAAACGAACGTTTTATTGAAATAAGGTCTTGTTAAGTTTTTTTTTTAATTAACCCACCTTCTTCCTGTCTTAATCCACTTAAATGGAAATTAATGAAAAAATAAGAGTCGTCGAGTTCATATCCGTAGAGGCAACGTTGTAAATTGCCTCTTTCTTTCCCGTTCTTAATAGAAACCGGGAACCATTTATTCTGAATAAGTTATTGCAATCTTTAACATCCCTGACATGTTGAAGGGGATATTTCATCAAGAATCATCCTTTCATATTTCCTTCGCCGTATGAAATATTGTGCCGATATTATGTTTGCCGATAAAATATGGCGTCCGATATTTTTATAGAGTTAATATAATTGCCGATCAATATGTCATAAGTCAAAAGTAGCATTCTTTATAGAAAATTCCAATATCTCCCCGGTAATATCGTTTCTGATGATATTGAACGGGGGGGACATAATTAATTGTCCCCAAATTCGTTTATACCTTACCTTGCACCTCTCTTTTTGTTTTACACTTTCACTACGTTTCGTCATTTCCTAACTACGAAAACTTTGTGCAATATCTTTGTGTCGACGTTCCAATTTAAAGCAAATATTTTATCAGAGAATAGATGTAATATTGTAGGAATGTGGCACCGTTATTGAAACCATCGATCATTGAAGAGTACCGCTAAAATATGCTGCAGACAATTTTAAAGTCTAGCCTTGTAGTTAGTAAACTAAAATGACTAAGTGTTGGCTTGCATGAGGTATTCGAGATTAATATTATGGATGAAAGATGTGTGGGTAAGTGTGGCTATGACCACACATACTGCTGTACGAGCGTAGGCATCCAGCATCCCCACAAAAAAAAAATATTTCAAAGAATAGACTTCAGCTATTTTCTTGGCATAAGGAAGCTCCTTTTAATCTTATCTGTGAGATAGCTAAATGAACAACCTTATGTTATGTTGCTGATACTTTTTCCACTTTTAGGTGAATTATAACACTTTTAATTCGATTAAAAATCAATTTATTAAATTAATTTATTTCATGGAATAATGTGCAGTGCTCCCACCATTCGCATTGCGAAAGTCAAACTCAATTTGTGGTTTACTGTGTGGTAAAGTTGGGTAAACATTTACTAGATCATGCTCCGCTAGTTATGCTGTTATAAGCATACATTTAAAAAAATTTCAAGGACTCAGAGCAAAAACTGGTTATTACATTTTCTTAAAGCCCAGAATTACATATTTGTCAAAAGCGCTTGCGTCAGATCAATATGCAAAAAACTCAATTTAAGAGGTGAAGGTTCTGTTTCTATTTTGATACTTCTGAGCCATGGTTCAAAATTCATATTTACGTGTTCAATAAATGAATTTCAATTCAAACTGGAGAAGATGATTGATACTTGCAATTTGATCAACTTCGGTGTTAATTCTATGTGTAGAAACTGAAACTAATGTTACCTCCAAAATGTTTCCCGATTAAAATTTAAATTGGAATGGTAAAAATCCTAATATAATTATCAAAAGCAGCCTAAACATAACAATGCAAATGATTCCAGTATAATTCGATATCGCATATTACAGCTAATCCTGCAGGTGAGCAATAACAATGTTTGTTTAATTCAGTACAAACCTATCCTGCATTTAACATTTGATAATAACATTTTAAATTGAAATCTAACCCCGGCAATAATGAAAAACCTGCAAAACGAAACGAATCGAGCACACAATAGCGACTATCCTATCAGTATTCGGTTAGCTTTGACCAACCGTGTAGGTACTGTGTTTTTTCGCACAGATATACGCAAATAATTTATTTATAATAAATTTGCGATGTGCGGTTTGCGTATAATGAAAGTTGATTATCCCTCTGCCGGCAGATTATTTAGTTGTAGAATATTTATTCGTCAATACAGAATTTAAACAGGAAATTGCAAATGCTGACCGTCCGCGTGACGATGTACAGAGCCGGATTCAGACGTAATATTAAGGATACATCCAGCCAAATTTAACGTAATATTTTTCTATAATCACTTAAGTATGTTAGATGTTTAAGTAGATGTTTAGTACCTATTGTATATTATACTGTACTTTACTGTAATGTAATATAAGTAAGGAGTAGCTCTTGAGGTTGAAAAGATTGTGGAATTTGATCAATTTGGTTCAAACCAGACCCAAAATATATGAGGGGATGTGTCAAATCTGGAAAGCTTGGAGAATCTTGAATATCTGTAAAATCTGAAAAACCGGACTAATATGGAAAATCAGTGAAATTAGGTTAGGTAAGCTGAGAAAATTTGAAAAATTCAATGAGCTTAAACGTTCGAAAAGGATGAAAATCTTTCAAACCAGAAAAATGGCAAAATGTAAAATGAGATTTCAAAAAGCTAGACAAACGAACACGCTATAGAGATTGAGTCAGAAAGAACTTTGTGCAACCGTACATTTGAACCAAAGTGGTTGTTGGTAAGTTCATTTCAACAACTAATTTGCGCCTACAACGTGTTAAAAAGAATAAAAAAGACATGTACTAAGTGCAAACCCCGTAGCAAAAGAATTAAACGTTAGTTAGTCATTGGAAACGGACCTGCATTTCTGTGTCAAGTATCTCGAGCGTCCTTCCATATACTAGACCTTGTCTTTGTTGGCGAATCGTTAAGACCTAGCTGCTGGAAACACTTATTTACATTGTCCAATCATTTTGCGAACTATCCTTGTAAGGCGGCTTTGTCAAATACTTCCTCATGTTACTACATCCATTTAACTTTGCAATCATACTTACGGGATTTCCGGGATTTAGATAATTAAACAAAGATAAATAACGGTACCCTACTCAAAAACGCGCAACTCTCTAATCGCTGCGCGTGCGCTCAGCTCTAGATAAGTTGTGATGGAACTCGCTTGCTGGCGTACTGTGATGAGTCTGTCATTTGTTAGTAAGTTGTTATCGTAACACGGAAGATTATCTATCAAACAAAGGCTGTTCTTGTTGGCAAAACGAATTTTTGATCACGGAGTAACATGAAGAAATCAGCTAGAGTTCAAATATATATACATACTTTTATACATTTTAAGTTCAAACAAAAGAAAAATTCGTGATCGTACACAGGTGATGAATGGTCAAATGAAATGTTACAAAATGCTGAAATAATAAAACAAGCGGCTTATAGAAGTAAATACTGGAGACAAAGATATACATTTACAAGAATAGCTATGCGACAAGTTTATATACAATAATAGAATTTCAATCAATGCTTACGCAAGGTACAGGTCAGGTATCCAGGTAACTTCCTTCAAACAGGTAAAAAAGAATCCACTAAGACAATAATTAGATTGAAAGACATGTGTCTACAGTCACATACGGGATAACGGTGTGTTTGTGAGGATCAACAAATTTCGATAGCTCACCGGAGAAAACGCAGAGCGCCAACTTCTCGGCCCCTCTGCGAACGGAACATTGATATTTCTGAGGGATTAGTGCTTGTATAGGGCCAACTACTCGGCTCCCCAATGAACAGGATGTGCGAAGGCCAAGTTAATTGGCTCTTTCACCTGCTGGCCAACTCGGCTCCAACTCGCAGGAATAACAGAAAAGGGTTTTGCAAAGGCCAACTTACTCGGCTCCTCGACCTGCCGGCCAACTCCTCGGCTCCAACAGCCAGGAAGGAAGGACGGGAGGTAAGTGGATTCTAACAGCAAAATGCGGTGTTTATTTACCCTGACCAGTACCTTTTTACGGCATGACATCATTAGCAAAAACATTGTCAACATCAAAACTCGAATATACAAGTGAGACCAAAACTATTTACATTTAAAATACAAGAAAACAATTTTAAAATAAATACTAACTGGGTGAATGAAAGAAAATAACTTATAAAAATTGTTCTTCGTGCCGCGAATATACGAGTTCCTTACAACTTTGTCGTTGAAATATCACTTTATATTAGCTCGCACAAGTCGCTGATTGAGTTGAACTTGAAAGGTGGAGATCCAATTAGATGAATATTTCATCCAAATAATTCATAGATTGCAGCATCTGCAAAAAAATTCGTAGCTAAGTTTCTGAATACCATGTATGGAGAGTCTATTCTTTAATGTTGTTGCACATTTTGATATTTCAGTTGTAAACTGCTCTAAATCTCCACCTATCAGAGCTGATGCCATACCATTGACATTTCATTTGGATTCCTCATCATTGCTTCGGTATGTAGTCAAATTTCTTGTCTTGTGTATAGCGTCAGGTAATATCCATGGTCGTCCTCTTGTGGATCCTTCGTTTCCCATATGCCACCTGGAAAGATCGTCTGCTACACGGCTTTTGGACTCTTACATTCACAAATCTGAATTATGAAGTCAAATTTAGTACAGATTTTGAGTGTTTACTGCTAGTGCTAATTGCTAACCCCCTTGACAGCTCTCAAAATCAATTTGAGTGGTGTGAATTTCTAGAATCCTATCTTACGCTCCAATGGGCTCTAATCTATGTCCTCAATTTAAAAATTACTTCTTTGGACCTTGTGTTCATTAGCCTATATGGGTCAATTCATCATACATAAAAATAAGTGAAGTTGCTAATCTAACAATCTAATAGTTTACAACTCAAAAAGCACTAAAACAAGCCAATTGCAACAGATTTCCTTACGTATCTCTTGTAAAAAAAATTATAAATTCCTTAAATAAGCACCAAATTAAACTGTCAACATCAAAACGTCAATTACTTGATATCAAAACATTACTGTGGTCAAATGGGGGTAAAATTAATTATCAGCTAAGCTGCTATAATGCTAAAACCGATACATTCCAGTAAGTGTATGTACCGATTCTAAATTCAATGGAATTGAATGAATGACGTGTTAAAGTTTCGGGCTTAGTTAAAAAAAAACTAGTTTATACGAACAGTGTAATTCCTAGGGTATTTCGCGGTATTAAATAATCAGTAAGCCCCCGTGAATGCGTTTCAATTTAATATTAAACTCATCGGAAGTGTATTGTACGAGCGCCGGGGCCGCACATACAGGTTTAGACACGTTCTGGTGCACAATTCATTTCGACTGCGTGTTTCAGTCTAGAAAAATGTATAACGAGCGTCCGCAGCGCGGCAGAATTGTACAGAGACGGACAACTGTGAATTATATATTGTTGAATTTTATAGTGGTCAGTTGTCAATTTCATGTGATAGATTTGAATTTTACATGTCGTTTACTTTAGAATAATGGCACAGAAGAGGACTGTAATATACGATACTGACCATTGAAAATCATAAGAAGTTGCAATTTCGAAATGCCATCCAGCTCACTGACCGTGGAATTGCGGAGAATTGATTCTGGTACTTCCTGTTCCTATTCCACCGTTGCCTCTACTTACTTTAAATTGGTATTTTATAAAAAAGAACGATTTACTACAGATTTCGTGGACCTGGCGTATTAGAGAAAATAATTTGCCGTCGTTCACAGGATTACTCTTCGCTTGAGGACGATGAGAAAAATTCGAAATGAAACGGGAAAAGGGAGGAAATAAAAAAGGAAAATAATAAGAGGCGAAAAATTCTCAAAATATTTTGCTAAGTTTAATCGCTCGCTTATCTAACTTTACATTTACGAGTTTTACGATTAGCTTACGCCTCGCAGCTTGCGCTTTTCTAAAACGAACCGTTATTGAAAGCTTTTAAGGGAGAAGAGAAGCTTGAGGGAAAAAAGACAAAGCAGACGTTTCTATTTCTATAAAACTCAAGCACAAAGAAACAATTAGCTAAGAGGTAAAATCGGGTCGGAGGAAACCACGACTCTAAACTTTTATAATAACCTTCTTTTTTCGTTTCAAATCTAAAATAGGAACTTATTCGGAAGAAACGAACGATGACGTCAATTGAACTTTAGAACCGCTCAAGTTTGTCTAATAAATTTAGCAACGGAAATATACGGTGAGGGTAATAAAATAAAATTACGTCAAAGGCAAGGAGAAACGGGTCTCAAAATAAATGTTTAATAAACGCAGACAAAGAACGTTTCTCACTTACAGCACTCAACTGGGGACACTTAAAATGCGCGTTGTGTCTTTGTCAGTACGGTGTATGTGCATGTAGCATAAATTCAAAACGAAATTTTCAGGCAAAGTTACGATCGCTTGTCTCTCTGAACATTTTTAGTTTATAGTTCTCGTTGAATGTGCATCTACATAGTTTGTATGCCCCAAACAAAGCGGACAACTTAGTCACAGCTAGGTCACATATTTCTAAATCAAATTAATTAAAGCCATGTTCAGGGAAATTGCAAATGTGTTAGAGAGTAACCTATTCGTTCATTTTATTACAGCTAAGGTTGTCGGGTTGAAATTGCTAGAGATGAATAAATGTATGTGTATTGTTGGCATGCTTGTTGTGGAGTTGTGAGAAAGGAAGAGCTTTGTATTTAGATTTGCACAATATTGTATCGTTTTCAAAGGTTGTAAACAGGAACTTTATACAATAGAGTGCAGATTGTACTGAATTCCTAAACTAAATTGTAACCAATTAACAACTTAAATTATAATTATAATTAATTTACATACAACGACAGGATAGAAACTCGGGTATGACACACAAAATGGACAATTAAATTAATTACAAAAGAAATAGTTTCTTCTGACCGGAAAGTTAAAAATAATAAATCTTCATTGCTACTGAATAATTTTCTAATACTCTGACCAGAAAAATTTCTAGTGAAACAACTAGAGAACTAGAGCAGGGTACTTTAGTTTTAAGAGAATAGGTATAATGTAGTGCAATGATAATAATAATAATTTATACAGTGGCCAGTTAGAAATTTTCGGATTGAAGGAAATACTTCACTTTTGAAAATTTTGGGATCACAATAATTTGGTACTTACTTTCTTTCTAAAATATTTCAAGTTTCTTACACTTTCGGTTAACCAAAAGTCGCCACGAACTTTGTTATTTTAAATAAAACATCTTATATATGATTACGTTTTTGAATTCAGCATCAAATGCTATGACGACTACAACTAGGGTTTCCTATACCTATCTCCAACTGTTTCTAAGATATTACGATTTTTATATAAAATTTGACATTTACGCCGTTATACTTAACTGATTAATTTTCACTTACTGTAAGAGCCAGAAGTTTGATATTTTATGTAAAACTGCCAAATACTAACATTGTCTCACCAAATCGCAGTAACATTTGTTTCTTTATATCATACAGGATGTTCACATGATGGTTAAATCTATGATATATCAAAAAAAAATTAAAGTTGTAAAACTCAATTTTTTCTAATGGAACATGCTGTATATTTTGACAGTTTTGGACGCAAAATTCAATTCTACATCGATTTGCTGTAACACTCCCTATACGCATCTCCATAAGTTTGCTTTCTATTTTCATTTTATTTATTAATTCTTCCAAATCGCGCAATAATATTTTATCTGGTAAGCTATGACTTTGACATTACAATAAATCATTGTTGGCGGAAAAATGATTGTTGTAATCGCTGACTCTGTCGGTCGCAGAATCCAATTCTGTATCGCTTTACTGTAACTCTCCCTAGGGCTACCTTTAGTAGTTTTTCTCATTTACCAATATGAGATGTAAAAAAAAATGAGATTGTTTGCAATAGGTACTTTTTCCGTAACAAGTACCTACTAGTATTCGATCAAGCAAATCGAACGCCAAAGCTCTCGCATTTTTAAAACTGTCAAATACTGACAATGTTTCACCGTAATGTAGTAAAACTTTTACATGGTCTTAAAAGTTAGCTATACAAATACCAATCTTTCAAGTTGTAAAACTTAATGTTAATATAAATCTTTAAATACATAGGTACAACACTTAACCGTAATTATATTATTATTTGCACAAAATCTGAAACGCAACTTAATGTGAAATAATAAAATAAAATAGACAATAAAATAAAAGAATCATAAATAGTGTTGAGAATGACCTTCGTTCTCCTCCAAGCATTTTATTAGTCAACTTCTCATTGCATGAGATGTGCTTCGAAATATGCTAAAACATTAATCCAATTCTTCTCGTTTTCAGAAACAGCAACTGGTAGTGTAGTTGTTAAAAACATTTGTTTCAATTTTCCTGAATTTCTTTACATCTATTGGCAGTAAATGAGGGTGTTTCATTGAATACTCGATAAGTTCTTACAGCATTTCTTTAGCATTCTCCATGAAAATAAAATAAATTTAAAATATGCTGGTTTGAGTAAATTCCAGTATTTTCCATTATTTGGTTTATACATTATACTAAGTACACAATAATGTAGACTTATCTGACACAAAATACATAACGGTCAACGACTACAACAATGTTTCCTGACAACAATTGTAATCTCGAAATCATAGCTTATCAGACAAAATATTATTCCGCCATTTGGAAGTATGTATTAATAAATAAAATGGGAATAGAAAGCAAATTATTGTAGTAGTTGTGTATCGATGTAGAATTCAATTTTCATCCAACTGTGTCAAAATATACAGGGTGTTCCATAAGAAATAATTGAGTTTTACAACAAAAATTGGTTGATATATCATAAATTTTTGAACAGCCTGTGTAATATAAAGAAAATATGTTACTACGTTTTGGTAAGACAATGTTAGTAATTGGCATTCTAAAAATTTCAGATCTCTGGCACTTACAAATAAAAACTAATCAGTTAAGTATAATGGTATAAATGTCAAAATTTTAATAAAAATCGTAATATCTTAGAAACAGTTGAAGATAGATGTAGAATTTGATGCTGCCTGCAACCATGTTGTTTCTTTCTTTGAAACAGTTCCGATATTACTCCCTTCCAAGTTCTTCGGGGTCTACCTCTTTTTCGGCGTTTCTGGTTCTTCGTCTTCCACACTCTCTTCGCTAGTCTTTCCTCACTCATGCGTTGCATATGTCCCCACCAACTCATTTGGCGTTTCTCGATATATTGTATTAGTGAGTCTTCTCCTAGTTCTTGTCTGATATCTACTTCCTCATTCTATCTAGCTTAGTGACTCCTCTAACTCTTCGATATTTCATTTCGAGAGCCTGTAAACTGCTTTTCTGTTTCTCGCTCAAGACCCACGACTCGCAACCATAAGTTGATATAGGTTTGTATATCGCTTTATAAACCTTTATTTTGGTTTCTCTTGCTATTTCTGTTCTATTTATAAAGTTCTTATTCATTGTGTGGTATAAGTTTAGCGTTTTCTGTATTCTGTTATTAATTTCTGCTTCTTGTGTTCCTTTTGCATCTATGGTTACACCCAAATAATCAAAGGTTTGTACCTGATCTATTTTTGTCCCTTCTATTTCTATATTCGTATTGACTCTTTCTTCTCCTATTACCATAACTTTTGTTTTACATTTGTTCATCTTCATTCCATTCTCCCTGAGTGTAGCGTTCCATATGCCTAGGTTCTTCTGCAGGTCCTCCTCACTTTTAGCGATGATCACTGTATCATCTGCGAATACTCCTTCGGAGAAAGAAAGTAAGTACCAAATTATTGATCATTGCTATAATCCACCAATAATGAAGCTTCCACAGAACAGAAACACGATCATCTTTACCGGATTTGGTTTTCTGTAGTTTCCCAAATACCTTTGCAAATGTAGAAAGGTAACATCTTAGATTAGATTCTATTAGGGGTTGGGCAGGCATCACGGGCGTGTTATACCATGACCTTCCATGTCTATTGTGATCCCCATTAATCGTAGAAGACGTCCTCTAACGTTGCCTTCTTTATGAGGCTTAATGTCTTTGAGAGCGGCTCCTTAATATAGGTGTGCGCTGTGGGATTCTCTGTGCGCAACATTAGAAACCTTGTTCCTCGGAGGGCTTCACGATGGCACAGCACACGGGTTGGGGTTTCTTTCTCCTCCTTGCAAAATTGGCAGGTACTATCTTTCGCTCTGCTGACAGCCTGACCTGTCAGCAGATCTACTATCATTTTGACGGTTTTCCTGTCTTTATCCAGCAGGTCTCTAGTGAATTAAGGCTTCTGTTCTTTTAGACTCTCTTTTGCCTGTCTTTGTTCTGGTGATCTTTGCCACCATTCCATGGAGTTATGTATCCCTTCGTTGATGGTTTTTCTGATCTGCAATTTGATGGCGTCAAAAGATGGGCCAGCCTGAATTCACAAAAGGCCTTGCCTTGACGAACTTTGTCTGGCCAAATCGTCTCCAGTCGTCGCTTTCCTTCACGCCCTTATGGCTGGGAACTCCAAAGTCAATTTTCTCTGGGAATCCAGCTCGTTTAAGGCATTTACGCAATTGCAAGCCAGTTTGGAGTTAACACTTGCTGGACTAATCGTTTTAAGTGTTGTTTGGCTGTCTCAGAAGATAGCGACACTAACATCTTAAGTCGGTCTACAGCTGCGGACGTAGTAATAACTCATGGTTAGCCACTTTCTCTAATTGGGGAAAGCCGTAGGAAAATATTAAGACATGCATTGTTATTATTACTACAGTAGAAGAAGGAAATGCTGTTTGATCTGAGGTCTTAAGTTGTGGCAGCTGTAGCAATTAGTTTGGCTAATGAATTCCTTTATCGTATTTAAGCAGTAGATAAATATGCTAACAGTCTCCTGCTAGTCCTTGCAATATCCTCCTTTGATGAAGCTACAAAGAGTTGTCCTATGTCAATAGAGCGCCATTACTTTAGTAACAGCTTGGACATAAATACAGCTACCGTACAAGACGGCTAAACTCTTCAATAGGGAAGCGTTTAATTTATTCCTCGCTACTTCGATACGTTCATGAATAATGCATCCTTAACTTTGACACAGACTTAATAATTTATATAAACAATTGTAAACGGAATTCAGCGCGACTGTCTGCGAACCTTTAATAACCTCCGCTATAATCCCCGAAAGTGCTGAATATTAAATTCAGTGAATAATTGCTAGAGGACTTAATTTATATTCAAATAACTGCCGCGAGGTACCGGAAAATTTTTGAGTAACGACGCTGCGCTGGCGCCCTCTGCATCGTTGCCGTATTACCGATGGAAATTGAAAAGATTCGTCGTCGACGTATCGCATTGAAATTGATGTGCTTCGGGTGTTATGAAGCGCGGTAGAGAGCGAAAAAAGAGGAACGCGGATGCTATTAAATTCTATTATACATGCTGGACGTATACGTTCTATTAACGTATAATAATGTTACGTCCGGTATCATTGTAATTGGGACTGAAAGGTGCCCTTTTGGGATATAATGTATTAATCATCCACTAGGAAGTGTGTGCTTCATATCAAAATAAATATTACCTAAATAATCTTATATACAAATCGATCATGAGAGTAACAGGGTATAAGGACAGTAAGACATCATTACAGATTGATTGATGTTAAAAGCAAGGTACAGATATCAACAGAAAACAAAAGTCAGTGAAAGATACTTTATTCACGGAAACAACAAGGAGGAAAAGATATCTATCTATCTTGCTACGACAGTTCTAGTTGTCACTGTCCAAATTGCAATTACCATTGCAGATCGAGGCGAAAGTTACGATACACAAACAATGCATGCAAACCAAACTGAGTAGATGTAAAATATATTCACTGCTACGTGAGCAGGACGTGTACGAGTTTACGAAAATAAAATTAAAAATAAAAAAATCATATCCAAAACAAGGTGATATTAATGAAAACAATAAATTGCTCTTCGTGTACTGAACGTTTATTTCCAGTTCTGATCCTAAGTTACTGTCGTCAGACTAATAATTTATGATGTGTTAAATGTTATGCCCGCGTTCGGTAACAAGTGAGAGAGAACTCGTGGTTGTCAACGAGCTTAACAAATGTCCTCGTGGAATCGTCTTATTTTTTTTTAACCGATACCAACTTTATGCGAATATAGACTCAATTGTAAATGCAAATGTGGATGGTTTTGTCTTGCTTTACGGTTGAACATCACCTTTCAATAGAAACGCTTTTATGCATACAGATATATTCTATATTTGCACACCCAGCATTTTTATTTCGAAATTGTTGCATATCAATTGTTTTTTTTCATAGCGTCATAGTTATGTGGATAACACAAAGAGGCGGTAGCCGGAAGAGCATGGGTTGCCGACCCCCAGCGATTTTTGGAAGAAAATTAGGGCATGTGTTTGATCCCCTAAAAGTTGCGGTTTTCGAGTAAAAAAATAAAAACCTTCTTTGAACATTTTTAATACACGAGTGCGTTGTCCGATCGGAACGTACACAAAAAGAAATATGCAGTTTTTTGGACGCTATCAGAAAAAAAATATTTCCGTTTCCGTTGATCACGTAATCAATTCCTTTTTTTTAGTTTTTATATTAGAATATTTTTCTATAAAGTAGCCGTTTTGATACAACCACCAACATTTTTATAAACCTTCTCTTACCATTTCCCTACAACCTCAATTTTTTCTAGACGATCGAAGCGGTACGCCATAGTCAAAAAACATTCAGCTATAAGTACCGCGACAACTTCTAGCGAAGGAATTCTTACAATACAATTATTATTTATTTATGGATAAAAACACAAATTGTTCCACGAAAATTTATTTGTATAGATATCAACGTAATTTTAAGCCGTTGGTAGCATTCTATTATCTAATTTTTTGTCAAGAAGCTGGAATTTTTGGTCTAACTACCACGCACAACTTCTTTCATGATAGTTGCGTCATTTACATATGGTCCTAGCATGTCAACTATGTAACCATCAATGGTGCATATGGTAAATGGTTCACATACCGAGAAAATAATTTTCGTTGAAATTTGTAGTTAGAACTTTTTTGGTGACCTACATATATGCCATCACAAATTAACCCAAGCTTGTAAGCAATATTATGCAGTTCTTTTGCATGAAGCAGAATATGGTTTCTACTTTTATATTCCAAAGATATTTTAAAATTAATCCTAATAATTCTCAAGTGCAGCTATTCGGTAAATCTAAACTTCGAAGCGACGTGCAATACGTTATCCCCTTAACATTTGGAAATCAGATCTCTATATACATTAGTACTGCTTATCTAGAGCTGAAAAGCGGTACCCCAACTCATCATCAACTCATACATCCAACCGTGAAATTACTCCTAGTATCTAGTGTTGAATAAGATATTTACTGTGGATAAAACCTGGCCAGCGCTTAATAGAACAATCTACACTTGGATATTGCATTTGTTTGGTTTGATTTTCGTTCTACTACTTCTCTACGTTGAAGTCTATTGAAATGCTGCTGTGTAGAAAACTGTTTGCTGACCATGCTGCCAACTTCTCTAGGAGCTTTCTAAAGACTGTTTTTTGCCATGAGAAAATCTTTTTGAGCTAATTGCTTTGCTTCTAACTAATCCCAACCATGGATTCTGGTTACAGTGGCATTGAAACTGTAGTCGTTCACTATAAAGATGTTTTTCTTCGCTGTTGTGCCTTCCTGGCATTTCAAAGGTAATTTACCTAAGCTGGATTTGTCTATGTATTCAACTACAAAATGTTTCCGCTTTTCGCTGTCAGCTGCTGAGCAATTAGAATGAATGTGGACAGTAGTTCTGTATTGTCACAGTTTCTACACAGGAGAGAGTTTACCACAGTCTCAACATATAAGTGTTTACCACGGTTTAATGAGCAATTAAAATCTCATCCTGCTTCTGCTTATAACGACTGCCTTGCGGAAGCTCTCCTTGCTTTTACTTATCATTCTCCACCGTTTTATAGTGTACTATGCCTGTAAGTCCGTTCCAGGAAGAAGTATACCAAGCAACGAATTCAGATTCACCTAAAATTTAGATGGAACTCTCACAGTCTAGTTTTGGAGCTGCTAATAGTTGCTAGCATATCTCGCTAATTTGTCAGGTATTTCATTGCCTTCAATCTCAGAGAGTTCACCCAGTTATTCAAGCCTCGTGTGTCATCCCAGTATCTCTACAGGTATCCCAACCCCCAAAAATAGTCAGACATTAGAGTTTGCAAACACACCTTCTCCAACTAAACAAAACCATAGTCGTTCTTCTAGAGTTTATAATTTGTCTTTCTCTTTAGCACCATCTCTACATGGGTTTGAATTTTCCGCCAACTATATTGTGATATCATAGCAGAATCAGCTAAAATCAACCGAAAGGGTAGATGTAAGTCGTAAACTCAATCAGCGTATAATGAGAATTGATTCGGTACATCTCTAGCCCTTATGTGGCTGAAGGTGGTACCCGGGTACTTTTCAGATGTACAAATTGAGAATTTGAGTTTTCAGGAAGCCCAATCAAGTCGAGCTTTCGGGACATCTTCAAGTAGATCATTTTATATACAATTAGGAAATCTTAGACGTGAAGGATATAGAGACTCCGATTTTTTTATCATGAAGATAATTTAACACAACTCTGGCGGACGGTGTTACCGGGGTACCACTGAGTATTCATTACAAAAAAAAAACAGTAAAAATGGAAGTATTATCAATATATTTTATTGTATTCGTTGTTATATTCACAGAAGTATATTACAAAATATAAAATAATATGAACAACAATCATTTATTCTGACATTCAAGGCAATGTATTGTTTGATCCGTGTGCTGGAGACATACAGAATTCTTACAAATGGTACACATCTTGCGAGTTTTTCTTTTTAGTTTATCGTCGCCGCGATAACACATTTTACATATACCTTTGACTGAAATACGTCCAGAAGAATCTCGATCAATCACGGGATTGGAATTATGGGGAACTTCTAGGACAACAGCCAAGACGCTTTCGATGGCATTTTTCGTGAATCGATTTCGTAATACAATGGTATTTTGACTTCTTTGGGTCACAGCAGGTAAACACAAATCACGAGCTAGGTCTTTTAGAAAGTTTCGCCTTTTATTTTGCTCCGGTAGCTAGTGGGATTGTTTTTCGAGTAAATAATATAGGCTGCCAGAGATGCTACATCTAATATATTGAAAAAAAGGCCAATGGCCAGCGACGTGTTCGCCTCTTGCACGTGTATGTTCCCAGCATTTTATCCATAACGTCCACACCTGATTTAGTTTTGTTATAAAAAGAAATTACCTCAGGTTTTTTCTTCAAACTGTCGTCAATTACATCTGTGGAGTGCATCGTGGATAACAAAATTACGGCTTTGTTCACTTTTGGAACGTATGAACATAACATGGCATCTCTATGAAAAGCGAAACGCGTCGAAAGAGCGGCTCGTTCCTTATTAGATAGAAGAGCTTTCGGAATGTAAGGTTTGTTCTTCCTTAGTGTGCCAACCAGAGTGAGACCATCTGATTTTAGCGCGCGAGCAAGAGGAAGTGATGTGAAGAAGTTGTCGGTTGTGATATTACGTCCTGAATTTTTATAATGTTGACATAAGCTCATCACAATTTTTTCACCAATATTCACTTGTCGCTCATTGCCTGCCAATATTCCGGTGTAAATTGAGCCTTGGCACGGATAAAATGTTATTGCATCACACACCCAGAACACTTTTATGCCGTACTTGGCAGGTTTTGAAGGAATGTACTGAGTGAATTTAGTTCGTCCACGATAGGGAAAGAGTTGCTCATCAACAGTTAGGTGTTCATTCGCCCTATAAAGCCTCAAGAGGTTTCGGTTTAGAATCAACCAAATATCGCTTATTGCGGCAGCTTTATCAATTCCAACTCTAGCCGGCCGTGTTGTGGGGTTATCGAATCTAATAAAGCGAAGAATCTGCTTGAAGCGATCCCTACTCATTGTTGCTTTGTATAACGGTAAGGCGTCTGATTTCCACAACTCATCAATGTGTTCAGTATTAGACTTATGAACGCCTGCCATTAGTAAGATCCCAAAGAAAGCATCAAGTTCCTCATATGTAATAGGCTTCCACAGCTTTGGTGCTGAAGGTGAGTTCTTATTGAAATCATAATACACCTGGTTTGCCTTGCGGTTCGATTCCCTTATGATAATTCTTTTCATTTCCGGTGTCACCAAGGCATTGAATGTGTCGGTACGAGTATACAAAGTTGTTATACGATTCGGACCCCCTGCAATTAGTATGAAGGAGAAAAAGTACTTATGTTCCACTACCGTCTCAGAGAGAATACTGTTACCTGACTCTCGAATGATATTATACGATCGGGTTTGAGATGATGGTAATGGTGTCTTGTTCCAGAGAGTTGAATCTGGACTATGATACACATCAGCTAGTGGTGGCATTGTTGTATTTTCTACTTCGGTGAGCAGGTCCTCCTCTTCGTCGCTGTCAACCTCCACTTCCTTTTCGATAGGAATCCTCTTGCCTAGACGAACATCTTCAATATCTGATTCTTCGTCGTTTACTGGCGGTACATAATCTTCGCCACCATCATCTTCAAATGGTTCACTAAACTCCTCATCAGACATTTCACAAAACCTGGCGATCTCTTCATCTGTTATTCTATATCGAAAACAAAGTACATCACCAAAGGGACGTGTATAATTACAAAGGCAGACACGATATCTGGCTAATGTAAATGCATAAACGTATATAATTGCAACCCTAAAATATATCCATTTCAAAGCTAGAACTATAAAATGTGAACATATAAAGAACACTACTTACTTATCTATTTGAAGGTATCCTCTGGAATCATACGGAAGACTATCAACAACAGACCGACGAGTGTTATAGGTCTTAGAAGTTCCTCTACACTCTCCGCTATCCGATGCATCTGCTATGTTAGTTTTAGGGCGAGGCATTTTCTTTTCTTTTACTAAAACTGACCTGGAGTAAGTCACAACACACAGTAAATGCAAAATAGCTACCGTTGTTACGCTAGACTTGCGCAATCGCACACATATCACGGCTCACCTCCGAAAATGCACAGTGGTACCTGGGTACCACCTCCCGCTATCTACGTTACATTATTTTTGCCGCCACATAAGGGCTAGAGTGTGAAACTATTGGTTGGAACTATTTTATAGCAGTAATATAATAATATTAATAAAACAAAATAATGTAATAATCAATGGAATCCAGCAAAATTACTAATACTCTCGAATTCAACAATAAAACCATAACGTCAATTTAACATGTGCGCTAAGTTACGATTAACAGCCTCGAGACGCTTAAAACAAATATAACATTCAAATGATGTTGAATTCAATGTGAACAGTTCGATTAGCAGCCTTTTCCCATAGCATTACTAAGAATGAAACGAAAAAAAAA
>SMLS01067568.1:0-42410 GCA_004785975.1 Popillia japonica
CTAAAGCTGACTAGATCCTTGAAGTTCCTCAACCTTGAGAGTGTCTGTCATCAAACTTCTGTTTGAACCTTTCCAAATACTGGACACAGACTTTTCGATCTTCCAGGAATACAAAACTCGCTGCTTGGTATAGTAGTGGTAGTAAGGTAGCTCCCATGCAGCTAGTGATGATTGGGCAGGTGTCGTTTAGCATCGTAGCGACCTGTCTGCCATGTTTAGATCTACCCCAAAACTGAACAGCTATACATATTTAGGCATAAATGAAACGCAATCTACTCCTCTTCCGGCTGTGTGAACTAATTCCCACTTTCGCCAAGATATATTGCCAGGACAGTTATCACCAACACTATGTTATTTGTTTAATGACCTTGTGATGTTCAAGCAAAAATTTTTGCGTTCAATTTTAATAATAATTTTGAAAGTTGTGGCGGCTATCAAGCAATTGCCTTGGTAGTTGTTGAATTATAAAAATATTTCTGACAGCTGTCAAACCAAAAAAAAAAATAGTTTTTACTACTTTGACGGGTACAGCCTACAAGAATATATCATTTGCACTTTTTATTGTACAGCTTTTAACTAAGTAACATCAAACATGATAGGCAACTACCTGGCTTCCGCAAGGTGTGACATATGTCAAATTGTATACTGAGAATTTCTAAGCAGTTAAAAGTAAATTTGATTTGACCCCGGCCCATTTTGCATAGCCAGTGTATGGCAAACTATACAGAACAGTTTTCCCTTAACTTTTTGACAACGTTCGACAGATCAAACATATTTTGACAGGTACAAAGAGTGGTGCAGCCTACAAAAATAATCATTTACAGGTACTATTGCTTCGACCTTTAAAATACCAGCACCAGATAGGCAGCTACCTGGCTTTCACAAATTCTGACACATGTCAAATTGTATAATAAGAATTTCTGAGCAGTTAAAAGTAAGTTTTGAATTGATCCTGGACCATTTCACATGACCAGTATATGGCAAATTTTACAGAACTTTCTTTCCCTTAAGTTTTAGACACAGTTTGATAGATCAAACAAAATTTTGACAGGTACAAAGAGTGGTGTTCTAAGCATTGAGCAGCTGTAGCAATTTATGAGAAAAATGTTGACAACTATACAAATAAAATTGTGATTTCTATATGATGATAGCTTTGAGACAGCTTACTGACAGCTGTCAAACTGTACAGACAATTATTCTCCTATTTCAGCTATTTTAGTAAAATGTTTTAAAGAGTGCACATTATTTCATCGAGATCATTCGAAAGTGTAAAATTTGCATGCGTCAAGACATCTACCCCAAGAACACTTAACGACACAATCAAATTGGGCAAGATAAAATTACTCGTATAACTAGATAATACCACCAATCATATACTCCTAAACACTCACGAAACGTTGCTGTTTCCCACCTCGAAATCTACGTCCATTCCTCTTCCGTCCTCATAAATTACCAATTATAATGATGCACGGCCGATGAGGAGTCCCACATATTACCATCGGTCAGGGGTAGCGGAAGATTTATTTATTCGGTCCCCCCATTTCAAATTCACTCGCGCGCTACCGTCCAAAATAAAAAGGTCCGAGAACTGACGGATACGATGGGGTACCCCACTCGTAAAAATTAGATTACCTACCTTTCTCGGCTCGAGAATATACTTTTGATCTTTTTTTGACCGCCGCCGTTGGAATGTCTAATAAAAGGTAAATAACATAATTCTGCGGAATGCAACAATTACAGTCGAGCGATAAAAGTTTTATTGCGATGAGAGGCTGACTATTTTTAATGCCTAATGGATTTTCTTTGGCACACTGAGGTTAGCCTATAAAGTTAATAGTTTCAAAGGCTGTATTATGAGAATGTTCTTTCTCAAATTGCCGTTGCCAGATCCACCGGTTCGCACTAGAACACTTTATGATTCGCGTTTTAGGTTTCCATACAATGTGTTCGTTATAAGTTCTAATTTTTAAAATGTCATTTTAATAATAACGAAACAGAGAACTTACTTACACAATGCGAGATTCATACCTAAGAACATGCACGGCTTTCTTCGATAGGAGGAAAACAGTGGGGTCGTGCATGCCGGTTTATGTTCTGGGAGAATTTTACGAGGTCTCGGTACCGGGCTGTGCCTTTTACAGGGACTAATTCATTTATTTTACGGCAGTTTTATCATAAAACGGCGTGCCCAGTTTTCTCCTTTCGTATTTAGACACATATATTTCCGCCATTTTAGCAGTGGTTGTCGCCAATCCACTGACGACCGAAAGAAAAGCAAATACAGGGGGATGCCTACATAAAAATATATGGTTCGCAGCGGCAGTGCTGCCTACCTTCTAGGATTCCTTACTTTACGCAGTACGTGTGGATTAATAAGGAGGAATCGTTTAAAGCAACCAGCGCATGAACAAGAAATTCTACTTTCGAAGTATTACAACTAATAATACTTTCCTTTTCATATTATGACATGTACTACCTAGAGCAAATACAGTTTTCTATTTTACAGCAAGAACCTAAGTTTTAATATATCGCATAGATGGCGCTACAAGTTTTTAAAATTTTTATGGATCATCAATTGTTTATACCGACTTTCGCATTATTAGTCCAAAGTTGTTCGTACATGTACCTTCTCCGATAAATGCTTAGTAGTACGAAGTAGACCTGTTATCGATTACCATTGTTGGTGTTTGAATCCACAGGGTGGGCCACCACGGGGGGAAGAATATCTACATAGGTTAAATGCCTTGCGATTGCTCCCTTTTTTTGAAATTTGAAGTTTTTAATGTTGTTCTAACTTTATAGTCTTCCAAAGTTTCGTAACAATATAAAACCGAAAAATTCAGTTTTTTCCTTGGTCGCCCTCCCTCCTACCCCCTTTTCGAAATTTATTCTAGATTGTTCTAAACACTGGTCTATTTTTTTTGCCCTCATCATCACTTTTAGTTCCTGTAAACATTGCGAAAAACGAATTCTTGCTACCCTACTAACTTTGATAGTTGTGCTAAGTTTGTTCTATCTTCCTCCAAAATGTTAACCTTCTATTATGTATACTTTGGGAAAGAACCAAGCTAGGAAGCGTGTGAAGTTAGTTTTTCCTCCCTTTTCTGACATTGAAAGTTTAAAAGTTTGTTTTATATTGTTCTAAAACTTTAAAAACTTAAATTTTTAAAGTTGTTCGAGGTCGTTCTATATTGCTTCTAACTTTTATCCTTCTGTCTGTGTATACTTCGCTAAAAATGTAAAAACGATTTCTTCAATTTTGTTTTCCACGAGTTTTTGACACTATTGTTTGGAATAGCCTAGAAGAAGATTGAACAATTCAAATTTCAAACAATAGAGGGGAGGGTGGGCCTAACCTCAGACAGTCAGGATCCCTATAGTCATGCATTATAGTTTGCGAGATACAAATAGATTTTTGTAAATTGAAATATACAAAAAAAAAGGACTAATAAAAATTTGAAAAAGTAATAAATTGAATTACCAATTGGAAGTTTTGATACATTTTGAGTTAGCAAAAATTTTAGATATTTTATAATTCCGTCCAATTACAAATTAGATTTGGTATAATATTCAATTCTGTAAAATTTTTCATTACAGTGGAACCTAGTAGTTTTTCGAAAAATTTATGCCGCAAGTTAAAACTTATATGCAAGAAAATAATCGTCCACCCAAGGCTGTCCTGCTACTGGATAATACTCCATCGCATCCTGATGTAGAGCTAGTCAGCAGATGCGAACATATTCGTAGCATATTATCCTTCAAATGTGACATCTATTGCCCAGTCCATAAACTAACGTGTGAAGAGGGTTTATAGGAAAGGCCCTAGGCTTTTATTGTTGGGAATATGTGATTTTATGGGATTTTGGGAATGTCTGGATTTGAAACAAGCAAGTTATGGTGTAGCTCGCGCTTGAAGTGAAGTGAAAGAGACTAACATTAAAAAAGAATTTTATAAAATAATGACCTTATAAGATACAACAGATGAAGAAATTATTGACGATGATAATCACTTAAATGAAGGTGCCAACTATAGCCCCACAAATAGAAGACTTGAAAGAAATAAACCACGAAAAAATAAAGGAATAGATAGAATGTGATCACCAAGAAAAAAGGGCATCAGGTTATGGATGAAGATTATAAAGATCTGCAAAAAAAAATTGTTTGTTTTAGAATGCGCTGATTTCAGACATGATGTCCATTTTTTTCTATCACATAAGGTTTTCTGGCAAATTCAAACACAAAAAGTTGGTAAAAGCACTCTTTAATATTTTTTACAACCAATAAAATATTATTTTTGAGACATACAGTAACAATATTATACTTATTCATGTTTTTTATAAAACCTTTTCTTCTTTTCCTTGATACTTCGCCGAATCCTTTTCCGATTACCATCTTTAATTTCCCGCTTAAGCATCCAACAGTAGTCTGCAGCATAGTGACATCCCATCTTCCTTAGTAACGTCTCTCAATATCAACGACATCCCAGTGAAACCGCTCCCCCTGTTCTTCAGTAAGCTCCCAGGTTTTCAGCATAATAGTCTAGTGTGGGAGTGTAAAAAATGGACCTTCAAGCTCATCTTGCAGCCTTGAGTGCTGCTAGCATCCGTTGAAGAATGGTTTTGTAGTCAGGATCCTTAGTATTTCCCAAAAACTTTCGCGCTACATCCTTGAACAACACCGAAGCTTCTTTTCCTTCTCATTCATACTTTCCTCAAAGAAGGAGTCGGTCAAAAGTTTTCTTTTGTCGGGGCCGGCGAAAAATCCCTTTTTCAACTTTGCTTCTGACAGCTTCTACATTTACATGTACATTACTACTACATTACTAATGAACATAACTATTTTTCCTGTTTTTGGGAGGTCAAAATCTATAATAAAATGTTAAAAAATCCTATGCAGCTTTTTTAGTTGCAGACCTGCGTTATCTAAGGCAAACCACTGAAGAAAGTTCTGACAAAAGTAGAGATGACGACGAAAACAATTTTGGTAGCGAAACAAGTCATGGAGAAGTAGGAGATGCAGTAAATGCAGTAAATAAAATTTACGGACTATTTTGAAGAACAGCCTGATCTTGATGACATTAATGTACTTCAACTTAGAAAAATTCAGGAAATTATAAGAGGTTGAATTTATGAAGTCCAAAAACAAAAAATACTGATTTTTTAAGTAATTTTATTTACATTATTGCAGTTGATACATGTAGTACATTTGTTTAATTGTGTTCTTTGCCAACCAAAAACAACTGGTGCAGCATACAAACACGCATGAAATGGGTACCAATAGATTCTGTGAGATCAAAGACAATGAGTTGGTTGACAAGTTATAATTCGACTGTTTGTGAATAGATAGCGCGTCTAAAATAAATGACACTATAAGTGGATGACAATAATTTTCAATTCTGACATAAGAAAACATAAGTCAAGTATTCTTCTAACATTTCTGCTAAAGAAATTGGAACTGAAATTCATGTGAAAAGTCACCAGTGTCTTTGAAACATATAAAATGGGATAACTACGCAAAATTAGTACGTTTTTTGGTATATTTTATGTTGCACTTCGTTAGATTCGCCGATATTCCTCAAGGCTTGCTACAAATTATTCTCTAAAATCAGAGCAGCCAATACTGAAGTAAATAGGCATACAATCAAGATATAATTGGCGCACATGAAATTTATCCTCGGTTTATAACGTTGGATAACAGACTTCCACGTCTAGCCATTGCTTACATAAGCGTTACATGTGGGTAGTTATTTCGATCTCTAAATACATAAAATGTATCTTTATTGATTCTTACGACCAAAAGTTGATTCACACAAACCGTAAAAATTGTATTTTAAATGTTTATAATAGATATTTAGGTATCCGGCCAATATTTAGCGAAAATCCAAATATAAATGTACTGCTCCAGTTTAGTTTGGTAAAATTTAGAATTGCAAAAATACAGGAAATCAACGGAAATCGCAATAATTAAAGCGACATAAATCAAGTCTTACTAAGTGATAAAAGAATTTTAGAACGCAGCAATGCACCGCTAAAAATTCCAATAATGGATCAACCCGTGAAAGCCGGCAGTCGCCTCATGTATAAATATGTGTAGAAGCCATCGGCAAGACGATAAGCAGGATGTTTGCCACATAGTATACATAGGATAGCCGCATAATTGACGATAATTTTTATCGCGTTCGTATTCGAACACCACAATTTCGCCTGTGGCCTGTGCCTCTTATCAGTTTAACAGGCGGGTATGTTGCACCGTCGACTATGGCTCATATCCATCCATACATTAAAAAACCGTTTCTTTCGCGAGCTATTTAGATACGAGAATATTATCTGCATCAATGTATTCAAGTGAAAGTCAGGTTAAAAAGGCTGTCGCGATAAAAAGTAACGTGTACTCGATGCGGTTGTTATAGTGTATCACATAATTTTTTTTCACCTATAATTAGTAGGATAAGTATACAAAACAACTTTGCTGCTTGAAAGTGCGATAATATCTGTCCGTAATGCACTGCCACTTTTGTGTATTTGGAGTAGTCTCTACTGAGTAGTCTCTACTAACACTTAAGCTTTTTAAAAGAGCTATCCACAGTCGCTTCAGTGCTCACTGTTTGGTTAAAATATCTAACATGTGAACTAGTAGGTATCTTATCTTCTTGACCTTTCTGATGAACTTACAAAGAAATATACAGGGTTCTCCACGGTAGCCGTTCGTTAGAAGTTTCCGAGGTTAGAAAAAACCTAAAACTCTGAATTTTTGGAATACGGGACTATTCAAGATTCTCTTTCATTTTAAAATATTTTCAGGGTCTTACCACTTCCGGTTATACCGGAAGGCGCCATAAACTTTCTTATTTTCAATGGAACAGCCTGTATATTATTTCATTTTTAAATTCCTGAGAAAATCGTATGATGAGCTCTATCAGGGTTCCCTATACCTATTTTCAACTGCTACTTAGATATCTTCATTTTCTTGAAAATTTTGAAATATGTAGCGTTATTGCAACACAGTATATTTTGCCCATTTTCCACTAGTAATAAACACTTTTAGGCTAGATGAAAGCACAAGAATGACTGTCGAAATCCACATTGACAATTGATTTCTCGCATACAGGGTGTCCAAACCTGCATGACCAATTATAAAATCTTCAAAGTTGAAAAAGTTCTTTTTCAAATGGAACACTCTGTATATTATTGGATGATTAGATGCAGAATTTAATTCTGCACCGATTCGCTATGACTTTCCCAATACCTATTTCCAACGGTTTTCTTGTTATTCCATATTTTTTACTAAAATCTAATAAAACTACAAAATCGTATCCAGTAAGCATTGATTATTATAAGAGGAACTAGAACAAGTGACTTGACAGGTGTTGATTTTATGTCTAAGTAGTACAATTCTATTTTGCTAATTCTATGAAATACAGTTAATAATGGAGAATATTGAAGAATATTCGAATAATGATCTGCTAAATTTACTTTATGGTGAATGTGAACGAATTGTCAGACGCACATGTAGTTTATTTAAAGAGCGATACCCGGACTTACCAGCAATGACTCCTGGAAAATTTGCAAGAATTGAAGCTCGGTTTTTGGAAACTGGGAGTGCAACTCGTTATCACCGAAAGCCAGAAATAGATAATGAAGCTAACGAGGTGAATGTTTTGGCCCATTTTCAAGCTTATCCACGGAGTTCAAGGCATTTCAAGAACTTCAATTCATAGAATATTAAAAAAACACAAAATGCATGTGAAATAATTGTACAAGGATTACGGCTTGGTGATGAGGTAAGACGCGTCGCCTTTTGTGAATTCATGTGCACAAAAATGACAGAAGATCCAAGACTCTATAAAATTATCTGGACTGACGAATCAAAATTCAGCAAATATGGAATTATAAATCGTCAAAATATTCACTACTGGGCACAAGATAATCCACGCGTCTTAAGGGAGAATAATCACCAGGACCGGTTTGGCTTTAATGTTTTTTGTCTGGCTATGGACAATAGCGTAGCATATCAAGTCTATAATGAAAGTTTAAATGGGGCTAGATATCTAGCAATACTTAGAGTATTTGTTAGTGATTATGTGCTAACGAACAGTGTCTCCAGACATGTTTGAAAAGACATTACCAAGCTGCACGTATACATATGTATCTTCTCAGTAGCCAAGCAGAGTCAGACCTAAGATCACCTTCAAAGGTCGGCCTCAAAGAAACACCTCTATCCTAATTAGGTTATCACTTCGTATGTGAAGGCAATGATGACAGGGAAGACTGCAGAGTTCTGATTCATTGAGCCAAAATTATTCTTTTTTTTTTCGACTTTTCCCCAAATAATGAATTAATTAATATTTGGCAATTCGTTGTTTTTTTTTTTTCTGAAATAAAAAAATTATAGCATCATTATGATTTTACGTAAGGAGATGCTTTGACTGCATTTCCCTTTGGGGTGGCATTGGGTAGCCGAAATTCACATGAGACTCAAAAGACTATCACTTCTCTCTTTCGCCAATTTGCTCACCAAAGATCGCCCTTATTGATATTAAAGAATCCTTTCTGTAATTTATTTCTAGTAGATTTTTCAGATAATGGGCCCCCAATTGGAAATTTTCTGTTATTACCATATTTCGTTGTAAACTTCTGAATTTATTCTGTCATAAATCCATCCCTTGGTAATTGCTGGAATTCTTAAATCCATTTCACACATCAGAGCTAACCGCTTATTTGACAATAGACTCTGAAACTGTTGTAAACAAGATTAAAAATCACCAGAATCTTCCACCACCCTTATAATGGTCATGAAAAGTATATAGGTATGAGTCAAGTTCAGAATTGTTATCATCAGTGCAACCAATATCCTCCCCCTAATACGAGTGCAAAATCACGTTCTACGATTAGCATTTTGCCTTCCCCAAACGAACTTTGCTGGCCATCCTCTAAGGCAAAGCAGCGGCAAACGTCAAAGACATGAAAAATTACTTAAGGAAGTTTACCTGACCGAGCCCACCAAACCTTGGACCAGCATGGAAACACTCCGATCAGCCTATTCCGATACATATTTTCCCCATTTTCTGTTTCCCATTTTAGCATCTAACAGCAGAAGAAGACACACAAGAACGACATTCGAGGACCACCATAAGCACATTCCACAAGAAGGTAAAATTAGATGAAGACAACCACCACAGCAGGAGACAGCTGAAATCAATTACAATTCGTTGATAAGTCGGGTCAGCTCAGAGTCAGAATAGTAATTTAGACAACTGAGTCCAATGTAGTTTAGTAAGATAATCGTCATGCGCAGGAAATGAAGAAAAAAGATGAAAAATGTGGTTTTATAAAAGTGGTTATAGACCAGCAGTTCGCAACATACTATTCTTTTTGGTAAGCGACTTTGGTGAGAGGCTTCTTTGAGCTGGCATACAAAATTGCCAAACTCAGATTTAGTCTTCGTTGTATTTGATGAAAAACTGTCATAATTTTGTTGGTTTTTGCCCATCTCTCGTTTCATCGATGTTTCCTTTTTTGAAAAAATGATAAAAGTTTGGTAAAATAGAGAAAGCCACATATATATCCTATAAAGTATTCAATTCATAAAAAACATCATTCATTTTCACGGCATTCATTTTCTGATTTCACTCCTGCAGTGACAACTTCCGGAATAAATATAATGTCAGCAAGATGAAGCCATATATCGCACAGCACGAGTAAGTATCACTCTTCTTCAAATTAAACTTTCTAGCCGTGGTATTCACTAGAGAGATCACATAGATTGAGCATCCAGATTTTATAGTCCAACCCGACCACACTTTTTCTTGTGCGGCTACCAGAGGAAAAGACTTTTTGGCCATACTACCAGTAATTTTCACATTACACGTTCTTGGCAGACTATGTTAAAGCCCTCGAGACACTACTTTTAAACATTATCCTTATTAGAATTACTCCATTTCTTCATCCAGTGATTTACAATTTTCAAAGAACCAAAAGATGATGATCAAGTCCGTTTAAACATTAAATCATCTCCTGAATTTATTGAAACGATCGAGACCAAGAGGCAGGTCGTATCATGGCTCATTAAATCCAACCATCAAGATACAAATACAATGCTTATTAAAATAGATAGGTGCTTGGTGGGTGAAAAAAAAGGAAGAACACCGCACGCTTGCAAAAAGGCATGCTTGAACGTGTTCTTTTGTACATACAAAGTTGCAATCGTGATCATTATTACATTGACTCTTAGAGGCCGTATCTTCTTTGTATATTCCGCTCCCCCTTACATCGCGACCTCTTCCTCCTCTAGCAGTCTGCTTGTGCTTCTCCTTCGCCTTGGACCTCGTCGTTATCAGCGACCGCTAATTTCACGTTATACACGTCCACCCGTGATAAATGCAGGCACTTAGCGTTTTATTATGTTTTATGCATGGAAGGAGGGTTTGTGTCTGCTGTACAGCGGACGCGCAACTTTAAATAAACCTCGCCCGGTCTAGTCGTCTTAAAAAGTGCGGTCTCGAGCACCGTCTGATGGTATCTGAAGAGATGGGTGTACAAGGGAGACCCGTTCTTTCGCTTTTGTACAACGTACGTAACGTATACACCGAACGTGAATTGATAATCTCTGTGGGACGGCGGTGGAAGATTCGCTTAAGTTTCTTTTCGTTTTGTTCAGAGCTAATACAAATATATGCGCGCAACTATTCAGGTTCTTACTGTATGTACAATGAGACTCTTCTCGAGATTGCTAAACTGGATAAGATTTTTAGGGCTGTAATGTTGTATCTTCACTGCCGTTTCGCAGCCAATGTATCTAGCGGTGTAGCAGAAAATCTGACTGAAATCTAATATATTCTTAGCGTTTATTACTGAAGGTCAAGTTAGATTGTTGTTTTTGAATTGTAGCTTGCATTGGTCGGGATATCATACGTTTAGATTTCGAATTCTAGCGCACGAGGTCTGCTTCTGATGACCTTCATTATTCTTCAACGTTTGATATCATTGAACTCCAAATGCTTTAGTCAGAGGAGAACAATTTTCTAATCTTAGTGGGAGATAATGTGGATCAAACAATTACTGTAATTATATTGGCAACATGTTGGGGACCATTAAAACTGCGAATCATTTAAGCAGCTTTGTAAATCGTTTTTGTCTAAAAACAACCCAATATGTCATTCATTTACTACTAATCTAATTCTCAAAAGTGTTGATCTGGAAAATATTGTTAATTGCTTGCAAATACTGCACCAAATCAGAACATTCTGTCTTCCAAAAAAATCGTTGTCCAAAGAGGCAGGAATCATTTGGAAATGCTTGAAAAAGGAATCAAAATCTACGGGCATTTAGAAACAACAATCGCTTAAGTTATTGGTGCTGTGACTAGTACACTTCCTAGTTCGTGAATAGCCACCTGGATTTCTGGCACTTTCTTTCTGAATTTGGTTTCTTACGAATGCTCAATACCTCACCAAACAGGAAAATACTTTAAATTAATCCACAACCAATACTCCTCCTAATTGGGATAAGCTACTCAGATCATTTTGATACGAATGAACTGGTTGATACCCAAGCATGTCAGTAGCTGAGTGCCATGTTGAATGCGGTCACCACCCTGTAAATGCGATGAAGAAAAGAAACATGAAAGACCCCTTCCTTCCCTCTAAACCCTAAAGAAAGATCAGAGGACATCGATGCTCAAACAATGTAAAAGCTTCAAAGTTCCACATATAGACTTTAAAGAAGATAATTTTTTTTTGTATAAACTGCAAAAAATATTTGGAGAAATCACCATTATAGCTTAACTTTGCTCCCCGGAATTATTATTTGCTACACAAGCCTTTGCACGCCTCATTGAAGTAACAACTAAAAGACCAAGATTCATTTGGACATATTTTGAGAACAACCAGAGCAAATATGTATCTTTAGCAAATATCGAGAAGACCCTTAGAATTTTCGTTCTATATCTATGCCAGTGGTTTCAAAGCAAGAACCGTTCTAATTCGTCCAGCTTCTAGCTTTTTTGATCGCTCCTGTCATCAAGCTATTCAAAATGAGTATAGCTTTCAGAGCTCTTGTTCTAAATAATTTGCTTCACGCGCCTTGTGGTGCTTCAATCATAACAGTAGTATAGAATATTTTACTATTTTTATGAAAGCAACCTGTATAGCTACTACCCAGCAAACGTATTATTCCGAGTTTTTGACCAATGAAGCGGCAAACGACAAACCTTGCCACCAAAGACTCCTAGTAGCTAGTGTAATTGCTTTCTGATGCTAAAGATAGAACAATGACAAAGGTGGTTACATCCAGCCTATGTAATAATGTTTGTACTTTACGTGTTAGCCAAAATCAAGTATTTCACTCATAATAGAAAAGGCCTAAGTGTCATCTAAGTGAACATCGAATTCATTCCTGAACCATTACTACTTTGTTTGGTGAACAACCGGTAGCAAACCTCGAGTTTCAAGTGTGATCCTAACGTTCTCAGTTATACCTGACAATTATGATGCCCTCTCAGATTTGCCGTAATGACATTGATTTATAAGCAACGTGTTGTATGAAATCGTTTGGTACTCCAAACTGAAATTTTGGGCTTGGCAATATTTTTTGGACTTGAACAAAATTGCTTGCAGATAAAAATCCTTCCTTAGGTAATAGTTATACGTGGGCTACAAAGAAGAAGACTAAAAAATTGTTTTGGGTTTAGCCTGTATATAGTTGAATATATTTAGTTATTGCTTTCGTTTGGTGGTCCATGAAATGTTAAGAGCAGGATCATTGTCACTTTCTACTGTGTCAGATATTTCATAAAAGTATTAAAGGTATTTCGTTTGCATTTCAACTAAATCACCACCAGCCTTTCGCCTTCCTCCAATCTTCCAGCCTCTTAGTCACTGCAACGTGTAGCATTCTCTTAAGTTTGTATCTCTTAGCAGGATTTATATTCCTTCTGTTTTTGACAGTGCAGATCAGGTTCCTGTTCCTGGAATTCTCTTTGAAGATTCTCCAAAATTTTCCACATTTGCAATGTCGAATGTGGGCAAGTTTTCTGGCTATGCCTTATGTTGACAAATTAAATTTAGAAAAAACATATACCTAATGAACCTGTATGCTAAAAGATTTACACTACAAAGACTAAACTTTTAGTACAAGACTCACAGAATGTACAACGAAGAGCCACTATATTATGACCATCCTCCATCTGCAATAATTGGCTTCACCAGCCCAAGCCGGTAACGCGGGTATTATGGTGTGGGCGATGTTTTTATGGACAACATTAGGATCCATAATCCCTATACAACCATCTTTGATGTCTGTGCATCAGAATAATGCACCATGTCATTATGTGCCGAATCGTCATGAAGTGGTTTGAGGATCATTCCAAATTATGTCTTGGCTTCCAAATTCACCTGACAGTAATCCATTGGTTCACGGTCTCACCTGGGAAACCAAACTTGTGCTGCCTTGCTACACCCTCGCAATGTACGGGAATTGCAGAACCAATTGGTGAGTGTGTGGTACCAAATATCTCTCTCTCCTTATCAACACTTTGTAGAATAAATGCTGCTTCGGGTGCTAGTTGAGGCCTAAAAGTTGTCCTACATGTTATTAACAGGGGGTCATAATGTAATGGCCTTTGAGTGTATGTTTCATATGTAAACTAAGACATGTTAAATTATATCAAGGGTTGCCACAGGATGAAAATTTTGGAAATAAAAAATATGTGTCTTAAATTCAATTGAAATCCACAACTGTTTGCTGAGCAAGTGCAGACACTAAACGATTACTAAAGAGGAGACCAAATACCAAAGAAATTGAAAATAATGCTTCTTATAGTTATAAAACCTGTTATTATCCGGAGGTGTGAGGTTGAATGCTACATGTTATACACAACAAAAGACATTATAACTATATACAAATTCTCTCCAATGCGATTTATCGTTTGATAACATTTTTGCATCTGTCGCTGTCTTCCGTCGCTTCTTTACGATTTTTGCCAATCCAAGTCTTTCTCAATCGTCCTCTACTTCTCCTGTATTGTACTCTAGCTTCCCATATTTGTTTGACTTAGCTCCTATTACTTATTCCATTTAGGTAATCCCACCTTTTAGCTTATTCCTTTCGATGACTTTTTTGATCCATTCTACCAGGAGTTCTTGTCTCACTTCTTGGTTTCTATGCCTGCCCATCTGGTTATTCCTTTGACTGCTCTTAGTTATTACATGTTTATAACTTTATTAAGGCGGTGATAAGTACATGCGGCGTTCGCTATTTTTTCGTTGACTCCATTTTCCATGCTTCCTTTCTTATACAATAATACACTCCTAAGTATTTGACTCCTAAGACGTTAGCTTGTTCAACATTTCATCATTTATTTTTATGCTGACCGATTTGTTATCCTTTCCTATTACCACGTTCTTGTTTGTTTTCAATTTCTTCTTCTTTAAATTTTTTTCCCAAATTTTTAGCTTTTCCTGGAGGTCCTGCTCTTTAGGGGCACAAATCGAATATCATCGACGAATGCACATATCGATAGTTTCACTGGTTTCTATTGGTTGTATCCGATATTTGCTGCGCTAGTTCTTCTTTCTACAGCTCGGAGCACGGCGTCCATGGTTAATATAAATAATGTAGGGTTCAACAAACCGTCTTAATCCATTATTTATTTCAAATTCCACGGATACTTGTTCCTCTTTCGCACATAGGTTTTAGGTGTCTGTCGTTGTTAGTTTCCGACTGATGTTCCTTCGTTTTAGTCCTTTCAGATTGTGAGACTCTATGAAAAGCCTTTTCTAAATCCAAGATGGCCAGGTATAGCTGCATATCTCTTATTTTTGTCTTTTCAATTAACTGTTCATTTCTGAATATGTGATCTTGGGTATTTCGTCCACATTGGACTTCTGAAAGGTCTTCATCAACATTATTTTTTAGCCTTCCTTCTAACTATAACCGAAGCTTAGTTAATATTTGCCCATTTAATACTTAATTCGCCTGCTCACGTAACAGAAACTTGCGCAAGATATTATTACGCCTTATTACTCAACTAAATTCCCTTCTCGCTTCCCTCACATTTTTCCAATTCTCCAATGTAATACACGACAACGACACTACATATACATAAGGCACGTCGTGCAACGTTGAACCTATAAAAATTTCTGCATTCTACAATTTTCACCGATTCCTTCCCATCCGCGTGAAAAAAGGCCTAAGGCGCAGACGACCTTCACGGTACATCTACGACCTTGAAACCGGCATCGCAGAGGCCGCGACCAAGCGATGAGCGCGCTATACATCAGCCGCAGCCGGTCAGCTACGCGGTGTGCTTACGAATTAGTCGCGCGCTGTATAATATTCAGAATTTTAATGCGCCGTCGCCATTTTCGTAATTAAAGAATGTCCGCGTCATTAATACAATTAGGTATCATGGAAGTATTAAGGAGAGATTATTGTAGACTCGTCTAATTTAGTGTTGGGATTAAGGAAATTAAGATCGTACTGGCAACGGGGAAAAATATTGCATAGTATTGATTAAACTCTGCTGCCCTTCTTTTTGATTACCATCATGTCGACAGCAAAATAAATAATAAACCGCATGCAAAACAGTCGGCCCATTTAAATGATCATCGCCGTTATTTTCTGCACGTGAATGAGACATACATATGTGTGTGTATATATACATCCTTCATACATATGTACATATTTGTTGGATCGCATTTATTAAACCAGGAATAATAACGCAGCATATCTACGTAAATATCGTGCAGCACTCACAAAAACGAACCTAGAACGCAACGACAAATACCTCAATGCGACCGAGCAAATACCGCTGCTGAAAAAACGAAAGACGGAAAATTATATAAGGTAAATTGGGTATTAGTAAGGATTGCCGCAGTGAATAACGTGGCTAACGTTAATTAGGGCGATTGCGAGCGAAGTTAAATATTATTGCGGCAATTTACTTTTGGAGAAGTGTGAATAAAAGAATAAAATGTGGTAGAAGAAAGAAGGAAATGGAGTTCCATCATAATCACGTAATGGTCGCCATATTTGCAAGCCAATATAAAAACGGAACGAATATTTTAAATATACAGGGTGTGCCAGGACAAAAATATATACGTCGGAAACAGATAAAAACATTTGAATTTTTGTATTTTTTTAAGCAATAGTTAAAGAATGTGATTCACTGCAGTTTGCTATCGTAATTGTTTTATTGCGCAAGAAATAAAGATGGCGCTGCGATCAAAATAATGTTTTTGTTGGCCCCAACTTCAATTGTTTATGGTCAAAATTAAACTAATAAAACTAAATATTTTACCAAATATCCATCAAGCATTTATCCAAGCATATAGCATCTAAACATAATATGAACCACAAATAACTAATATAAAGTAAAACACCATCAAAATTCATAATTTTGAAAACGTCAGGATGTTCAGGACCTGTGATGGTGTTTTGTTTTCGGAATTCCCTACCATGTCAGGCAACACCACAGAAGGTTCTGGCATACTATAACCAAAGAAGACAATAATAATACGAAAGCCCAAGATACTCCTCTTCTAAAACTTCCGAAAATATTGAATTGTGGATTATCTCCAGCCATGAACGAACTGGCCCAGTAATGTGATTACCCCCACGTATGAATAGCCTACCCTTACCAGCCATCGCTAGCTCTACCACTGTGACTACTAAGCTAGTAAATCTTTATATTTAATATATTTTCTACAATTATTATTATCTTTATGGTAACACGTGAGCTTGATAGGCAGATTAGCCTGATTAGATGACAGCAAAAAAAAAATATATTATGACTCAAAATTATAAGATTATGTTGGAGTAACGTATGCCACAAATGTGAGTGCCAGGCGCTGGAAATGGGAGAGCAACGAAGCTGCTGATTGCCGTGCACAGAAAGGTAAGATCAGGGTTATTCATGAAAGCCAGGTAAGAGCTCATCTTCAATAGCGGGAGACCGATCGAAAATCTCACAAAGCCTATCATTTTTTCAGACACTATGGTTAAATATCTGCTGGACTTCAAGTAGGGCGGCGTTAACTCCATTACGTCATTCACTTCGCATATTATTCTGAAGTATTACTGTAGATACTATTACCTAAAACAGGAACCCTTAAAAAACCGGCCGATGACATACCATGTCTTCAAAGATGCAATACGTCTACAGTGTGACATAGGCATTGCTAACACAACGCCCAAAGGGCCCAAACTTTAGAAAAAAAATCTAAATGCAAAGACGTAGAAAGATATTTTGCATAATTACCCACTTATTGGTTATAAGTCAGTGTGAAAGAAACAATTCAGTTATACAGATGTTTCATATGCAAACCATTATGTATTAGGAAAAATGTGGCCAAAATCACTCTAACCTCCCGCAAGATATTCCATTTAATTGTCGTGGTTGAATAGAACCAAGAAGTCGATGAGCAGAGGCTGGAAACGTTCTTCATTCACCGTTGAAGTCATCAAAGACAAATGGTCCGAAACCGCGGCATCTTTTGATCATAAACACAAAAAAATCCTATAATAGGTGCTCATGGTATATTGTTGGAATCACCTTGCTACAAGAGCACAACGCAAAAAGATTAAGCATTGGCTTCGGATCACGTGACCTGGGTTTTAACCTAAAAACTTCATTAGCGAAGCTTGGCATGTAAGATTTAATTTCACAGTACTTCTCGTTTAATCTTTACATTCACAACAACCCATGGAATGCGCTGTATTAAAAATTATGCCCTCTAGTGGCCAAAGATCGATAACAGTACATCCGAGGCTAACGATGTTTTTAGGTTAAAACCGAAATCACGTGATCCGAAGCCATGACCTTGTTTCGTTGTACTCTCGCACCAGGATGATTCCTACAATACATCAAGAGCGCCTATTATAGGCATTTTCTATTTATGTATTTATTTATTTTTTTTGCATCTCTCGACGTTATCTTACTTTTGATCATACAAAGGTTCCTGATGCAATACTGATAAAAAGGGAGAAATACTCCATCACTGACTTTTATCTGTGCTATTAAGACCACAGTCACCTTACATGAATTCCCAAGTTTCGATCGACAAGGTTACTAGATTACGAAATTGGGCTAGATGAATTAAATGAATTGAGTATTCATTCAGTTTCATTGTTAATTGCTAATAAGTCAGGGTTAATAGGGTGCATAAGAATCGTACAAGATCATAGGACCGCTATGTTTGAACGAGGATTTTCATATAACATTTACAAAATTTACAATACGGTTTCCGACACATTTAAGAACCATAATTTGAGGAACTTTAAAAAGCGTTTAAAGGAATATCTTCTAGCTGAATACAGGAGGGACCTTTGACCGTGCGTTTGTAATCGTTAGTGTGCGTCTGTTGAACTTTTTTGTGTTAAGTACTACTATTGTCCTTGTTGGATTGATATGTACAAATCTTGACTTGCGGTGCACAGCACAGAAATTAGGTTTAAGATAGGTCTTAGGCAAGGTTTCTCTCTTATTCTCTTTTTTAAGTCTGGGACTGGGTTTAAAAGCAGGGTGCATCTTTGATGTGCATCTGAACCCCTCCCAGTGGTTCCTCCGTATTGTAGCCGTTGTTTTATGTTATTATTATTTGTATTATTGTTTACTTTGTTAATCATGTTACATACGAAGGAATAAAGGCCATTATTATTATTATTATTATTATTATTATTATTATTATTATTATCTCCTACTCTAGTTCTGACATTCATCATCACATTCTGCAAATTCCAACCAAGTTTCAATCTTGCAATTTTGTCCCCTTCGAAGAAGTGAATTTTAGGTCTTAATAGCAAAATAATTCCTCAGCACTCAGTGAGCATAATTTGGAAAGACCCAGCTTCATTATGATATCCTTGCATCACAAGCAAATATGGTTAGCAATTATCTGAACGTTTATATCCCAAGTTGGCTATGTTTCAGTACTACAAATAAAGATTGCACCACTATACCTATATACATATGTATGTGCTCATATGAAACGTATATACATATTATTGCGGTACTTTTCCTCGTTTACAGTTCGGGTATACACCACACATATACGATAAAGTAAGCATGGTAGTTCGTGAACGTCACAGCATTGACTTCCATAATTTCGCCACACGGCCATTAGCATAATATCGATCTAGATAGTCGCGTCACGTAAGGCGCCGTCATCTTTTCAGGTGTATTTATCTTGCGGGATCATGCCGCTAATGGAATATTACCGGCTGTGCGGAAAATCGACTGCCAACCGGAGATAAACCCTCTCCCGCACACTAACGATAGAAAAGTAATTTCGGCGGAGCCGGTGCCGCGTTCCTCGCAAAAATTCCTATCGAAATCCGTCGTTTCCTTTCGGTATGGTATATACCCACCACCTTCTTCCACTTTATATTACACTTTTTCGCGGGCGCAGGGTAAGAGGGATATCCACACTGGCGGAACTCAATACACCTTAATCCTCTGGTGGAGTGACAAAGCTCTTCGGGGTAACTGAGCTTCTGAACTGCTGCGGCTTCTACTTTTTGGTCTATTTACGTTATGGATGTATTTACAGCAATAACATGCTTATGTATCGAACGTTCTGGTTTTGTTATTTTTATCTAGAACGTGCGCGCAATTTCTGGGATACGGTTCCCCGGATAGAATGGCCAACAAATTATCGATCTTCAACTTTCAGTATTGTCATGAAATTATGTGTATTAATTGTTATAAAAGGCAAGTGGTCAAGCTAATTGGCATTCTGTTTGGACTGTTGGACTGTCCGTAACAGTATCCAACTAAACGAAATAGAATTACAGAAAGTAAAAATGGAAAGAAGAAAAAGGATACAAGAGCAAAAGTAGCAGCACTTGTGTTGGCTATAGTGTGATTATTGTTGTGCTTAAGATAATCCAGGGTCCTAGGGCAATCGTTGCACACAATTCATTTTAGGCAGCCCTATAGATAATAATCGCAGAGGGCTAAATCAGGCAATTTAGCCTGAGCCTAGCAAGAAGATGAGGCGTTGTGGGAAGTATTGCCACTAAAGAGTCATTGACACACAATATGGATGTGCTGTCGCACTGTCTTGCTGGAATCACACATCTCTCAGGTCCAACCGCTTAAGTCTTGGCAGGAAGAACTCCTCAATCAACTGAGCATAGCTGTCAGAAGTCTTAAACCGCAGGTTCGTTTTTCTCAAAAAAACTATGGACCAATTATTCTTACTCGCAATATAGTACACCAAACAGTCACACGTTCTGAATGACGGGGACGCTGGTAAAGTTGTCCGGGGTTATGAGGGCTCCAGTAGCGTTTGTTTAGAGGTTTTGAAATATGGAAGTGAGCCTCATCACCAAAGAAAATAAAAATCTCGTCAGCAAGAAGCCCGTCACATGCATTTTCTCGAGAAGCAAAACCACGTGGATTAACTTCTTGCACTACAGCCAATTTGTAGGGATGATATATCAATTCTTCGTGGAGGAACCGCCTTTTTTCAACGAAAAGTTGCAGCAAAATGTCCAACCATTTGGAAAGTCTTTCTTACAAATATAGTTATGGTTAAAATCTTGTGTAATACTGTACATGAATGAAACAAGATGCAAAATTGAAGGTTAAAACAAGTCAATAGTCACAGTAGTTAGACGGCTACCCAGTGGCGTAACACGTCTCGAAGGTTCTGTTTAATGGCGAGAAGGTGATCCTATCATGTGAAAATGTTAAACTTGATAACCAAATAATTCGAACTTCAAAGAAATATACGCAAATTGGGTTGCATAAGCTCCCACCATAAAATGGCTCAATTATTAGGGGGCTACTCAGTGATATGAGAGATGACTGGAAGCTCAATTTGGCTCGGGAGGGGAGGGGAGGGGGCGGAGGGAGGATGATGGTTTTCTCGAATACTTTCTTTAGTTCTGATTTATAATAATTACAGCAAGTTTCATTCGTATCAGCAGTAAATTGTCTTTGAGCTATTTTTTTAAGTTTTTTCTGGTTTGAAGTTAGATTTTAATTTACACGTGGTCATCCTCTATAAATTGTACCGATCGAGTTGAAAAGCTACTGGATTAATACCAACAAATTTTTATTCCTTTTTTTAATACCTAGGCTACAATTTGCGGACAATATTTTAAAGACTTTCGATGTATGCACTTCAAATAAATTCTACCTACTAGTTTCAAAATTTATTAGCAATTACATATGTAGAAATTTGCGCTGATTTTTTGAATCAATTATCTATTCAATTTCATGTAATTTTCTTTTGAATCATCAGAAGGAGATTGCAAGGCTACATACACTCAACTGAGGCTTAAGAGTTTTTTTTTTAATTTGTTGCACAACCGATTTACTTTTCCCGTTGTTTGATTAGGTGTATTTTATAAATTTATTATAGTTATTTCCTGTAATACATATTGCTTTCTATTATTTCTGTGATCTAATGTGTGGACCTTGTATGTGGAATGGATTGGCCAAAAATATCTATATTGGCTTCCTTAAATCTGTTTTTTCTTTGTATTTAAATTTGTTAACCTTTGTTGTTACATTTATTGCAACCAATGTAATTCAAGGCCAGTGAACACATTTGCACACAATAAATTGCACAGTTAGAATAGGTACTTTGTTCAGTGCCGGACTTTTATGATCTAATACGAAACTGTATCGAAAGAAAGCGAATAAAGTGTCAGTACAAAAATGTTAAAGTATGAAACTTTATCAATCTAAATAATAAATAAAATAATAAATAAGACTTGCTAAAAATAGAAAAAAAAAATAAAACTTACTGTAGTTAGTAATTCGTCAGCTTACCTGAACCAAAATAAAGCATTATTAGTATCAATACTACTGCACCACTAAGAAACACAAGTAAAAAACCTATTAACCTTAATCAATAAATTGCTTAATGCTAACGGAGTATAGTTAAGTAACAATGAAGTTTAAAATTGGAAATTTAAAAAAGAGTTATTATCTATGTACACACATAAACACATACATATATGTATTTGTGCTAGCAAACTGTGGAAGCGCAATAATTTGAAGCAATATTCTTATCTTTACATAATTATAATTGCATATTTTTTATTATTGGTGGCATAGCAGTGTAAATTATTTTACAACAAGAAACCATACATTTATGTATGTATGTAAGTACCTATAATAAGACTAAAAAATATGCATTTGTATGTGTAACATACAGGTGTGTGTAGCTGTAAAATTCAAAGTATTGTGCTTTAACATCCATTTCCCTCAATTACGTGTTAGGTAATACCAATAGACAGTAAACTATATTAAAATTCAGATTCAAAAACTTGTATTCAAATAAACCTATTCTCAAAAAAAGAACTAAAGAAAGTTTTACCACAAATTTAGGACTTGTTCAAGTGGACAGCAGAAATTGTTCTTTAGATTAATACATTTTTTTTCTTTCTACGTGATCTCTACCAAGTTCTCCGCACTTGTCCCATTGCCCCTACAAGTCTTCTTATGCCGTCAGCAAAGAAACGTTGGCTTTGGCTTCGAAGCTAGTTTTATGCTTTTTAGTTTATGTTTAATTGCAGGCAAAGCTTTTTTGATAGGATCAAACCGATAGAAATACGAACGGGTAATGTTAAATCTATTACAAGGGCAAGGCAATAATGCCCAACCTGCTTTGCCAATAATTTGCAGCGTTGCCCTTCTCGGAGATTTTCTGTTTAATACGAATTTAACCTTGACTTTGTTGTAAACTATGTTTGAGATGTACGGACTCTTCATGTACATATATCTCGCCCTCTTGTTTCATTAGCTGAAGCTTTTTTAGCAACGGAGTTTGTTGTATTGGAGTTACTGAGGATATATTCGGAGCGCAAATCTTGATAGCAAATTCATCATTCGTTTCCAGCACGTATCTTACCACGCCAAAAAGTGTTTCCTCGGTAACAGTCTGAGAATTTTGCAATATTTTTCACTCTTTAATTTGTAATTTATGAGCGCTAGACCAGAACAAGGGTACCTATGGCAAGATAGGCAAGAGGGACATAGCTTATCCTAGTAATCGCAAAAAATCAAACCATGACCTCCCCAAAAAAATTAAGCTTACCAACCGATGGTTGCGCTTTGTTTCATCTGAATCTGTCCTTTGGACTATGATTTAAAAATGATTTATCTAACGTTCGCCACAACTTAAAATTATCTGCAAATATACGTCACCTTCATTATTGAAACGATTTAAATCTCAATTCAAGGTTTCTTGGTGCATAGTCATGGACTTCTGGATAATCCTGTCATTTATGGATGATGAATACTTCCCTTGAAGTTATCAATCACAGTGAATTGATTTCAATCGTTTTAAACGGTATATGTCGTTCAAATTTCTAGCCATATTAATTAATATCTTCTTAAGGTAAAATAATACCATTAAAAACGCCACGCACAAAAAATAATTAAAATAACGATATTTGACGCTGCAGCAAAAAAGAAATATATTTCCAACATTCTTTTCCAAATTTCCATAATGAAATCGTTACAGTACGAGGTACATATTTCTTCTGATATTAGGATACGATCGCGTATTAAGCAAAAAATCGGAGAATTTAGGCAAAATGTTCGTTCAGTAGAAATTTTAATTTCACCGATTACCTCATCTATCTTCATTTGGCCATTGCTACATTTGGCGTAGATATCATAAATTATTCTTGGAGTAATTACTAATGATGGTCTCCGATACGTTCTTTCTCATATTTAAAAAAATTATGAATGCTAATTTTCTTTGTAATATAAAACGTTTAATACACCATTGTCCTAAAACGAATAACAAAGTAGTTATGTTGGATTTTAGTCGACGTCAATGCTAGGTACACTTTTATTCTGTAAGTATGCTTCTTTCACTTGAAACAGACCAAAATAGTAAGTATGCCCTTTTTTTTGATTTTGTATTGTGTTCATTAGTTTTCTATTCATTTTCCGGAACATTTTGGGTTTACTTTCGGTGCTTATTGCTTGACAATATGTCACTATGGTATTTCCTCATTTGGAGAAAGGCGATATGTGGCAAGCATACATTTACGTATGTTGTAAAAATTAAATATTATGCTGAACACTAATCTATACGACAGCAGCTAAATCGACGTTACTTTCGAAAACTTTACAATCAGCAGACTACATGATAGCTTAGTTAGAAAAAAAAGAACAAAGAAAAATATCATCGTCACCGAAGAAGTAGAAAGTACGTTAGCATATTTTAAGCTTCTCGCGAATTGGGATTAACTCATCAGATCAAAGAATTTTGAGAAAGTATAAGAATGTACTATATTCCCTTTAAATTCAGAATATCTCAAACATGTTTAATAAGAAAAATAATCACTACTGGTCCAATAAAATTTATTAATAATTGGTTGAGTGGGCGTTGGTCCAGTGTTCTACAACGGTACGTTGACAGAAACAGATATCTGGAATTTATTTGTAATGTTGTAGATGATTTCCTGATAACGTCGATTACCTGATGCGCCAAAATTTACACTTTCAGTAAGACAGTGCTCCTGTACACAACTGTTATCTAGTGCACCTAGTGCTAGTCTTTACCGAAATGTGGAGTGGTACATATAGATCAATTCAATGGCCATAACGAAATGCAAACTGCTATAACTACTTTATTATTCGTTTTAGGACAATAGTGTATGGAAACTTTTATATTACAAAGAATGTTGGCGTTCAGAATTTTTAAAAATATACAGGGTGTTCCTTTTAAAAAAATTGTAAGTTTTGAAATTTCTCGAAAATGCGATATTCAATTGTTTTTTCGTGACCTGTATGTTAATCATGGTTAAAAACACTAATACTTTGCTAATTTAACCCACTTTCTAGAATCAATAATAACGGAAATAGCAATGATGCGCACTTAATTTGAATCAGCCTGTATATTATTGAAGTATAGATATTAGTTAATAACAACCGAGGATGAAAAAATAAAAACAAATTGTTGTAAAGGGATGGGGTGTTTAAACCGCAAAATAGCCAAGAAATGGGAGCGATCCCATCACTTCATCAATAATTTTATAAGTTTAGGTAATTCCTACGGAAAATATCGTCCTAAAAAACTAATCACAAACTTACACGAAGACAGCACACACCGATACTTCGGTTGGCCTCTTCTGGTAATGTAACCGCACATAAAATCAAATTTGATTTAAATTTGCCAGTAGCTAAGACATGTGTACAACAAATTTTATCCGGTAGTAAACGCTTTAGATGGTAGAAAAAGGTCTCAAAACCACCCTAAAAGTAGACCCACAAACAAGCAAGGCTGACATTTGCACAAAATCATATGAGCTGGGATAATGAATGGAAGAAATCATATTTTCCGACGAAAAGAAATTTAATTTGGACGGACCTGACGACTTTAAATACTATTAGCAGGATTTGCGTAAGAACACTGAAGTTGCGATGACTAGACATTTTGGTGGCGGTAGTGCAATGGTTTGGGCGGCTCTTACCCATAACAATAAAACTCCTATATGTTTTATTACAACACGAATGAATTCTGAGTCTTATACAGAACTTCGGTTCTAATAGATTTTGGCGAACAAATGCCGTTGGAAGACTGGATATTTCAGCAAGACAACGCAGCTATCCATTCTTCCAGACGATCCAAGGAGTCAATCAAATTAATGGAATGGCCTGCTCGCTCACCTGACTTGAACCCAATTGAAAATCTTTGGGGAATATTGGCTAGGGAGGTATATGCCAATAATCCAAGTACCGAAACATCAAAGAACTGAAATCTACGATAACGAGATGTTGGGGTGAGATTCCTGCTTCAACGTTGAAGAAAATAATAGACAGTATGAAGAACCGGATTTTGAAATTGTTTTAAATAAAGGATCCAAGACTCATTACTAGGTTTTTATCAAAAATTCAAAAATTGTAATGTCTTTATTTTACTGTAAATGAACCTATAGAAATTTCACTGTTGTAACTTATCATTATTGTAAATACTTTCTGTAAAAACTGTAATATACTTTTATATTACTTTTAATACTTTTAATAAATAGATTGCCGGATACTTTAAGAAAAACAGTATATTCTGTTCGATATTTCATGTGGAACTATAGAAACTTCGCTGAGTGTATCCAATTAAGAGTGAAAATCCTATTTTGTCCATATTTACATAACAATATCTACAGAAACATGGCAAAATTCTTTTGAAGTCACTGAACTCTTCTGTTTACCTGAGATGTAAAGATGTAAATAAAACCCATGAAAAAGAATGAAAAAACTATCATAAATTTGGAGAAATTAAACATGGAAGAAAGATTTTGCGACACAATCAGTTCCCAGAAATTTCATCTAAATAAATCTGGACATAACATAAAACTATTACGAAGTATCATATTCATATATTCCCCGTCCTCGTAGGATTTAACTGAAACCGATCGCTTCCAGTTATACGTAGGTACAGCCTACTATGGGCTATAAACATTCTTACAGACCTGGTAATCCCCTGTATGGTTCTCCACACCAAGCTTCCGATTTAAATCATTCTATTATATTAATATTATGACCGTCTTACGCCGTTAATGCGATTTACAATGGCGAATAGTACGCGAATAGCACTACCGTCCCCGATCCATCTGGAAAGTACACTCTGGAAAGTGTAATCCGCTTAAAATTTAGTTTTTCAGTTTATCGAGAACGCTGCTGCCCGTTCGTTTCTGTCTCTCTCTCTCTCTCTAAACATGTACGATGTACGGCCTGGCTTCCTCTTAATCCTAATCTCTCTAAAGTATATTATATGAAGAAAAAAAACACGAAGTTAATAAAATACTAAATAACGAACTCTCCCATAAAGAATCTAAATACTAAATATGGTGTAATTTAAAGTACTTGTCTAAATTCTATAGGAAACGTTACACTTAAGGTTAGAAAGAGAGTAATTAACCGAAGAACTTAGTATTATATATCATTTAAACTGATCTATAGATCTTGTTTTCGTTTATTCAAATCACAACGGGGTCCTAAATGAACGCGATATGTTGTACACATATCCTATTTATCACCAGGTCACTTAATATATTCCAGCATTGGTCATGGAGATCTGAGTTCCGTCTAATTCTAGTTGAATTATTTACATTGTCGTCTATAGAGAATCGTCGTGACTGTATAGTGTCTATTCATGCGTTTTCTTTACATTCTTCTCGATCGTGAATACGAATGAGTCCAGTTCTTCGCAAACTTTAGGACAATAACCGGTTCGGTTCTGGAACGCTTTACAAAAAAGGACATGCCGAATTACGAGTGTAGCACTAATGCGAAGCATAAAGAAACGTAAAATATATTTCGCTACTAGAGAAATTGTACAGTTCGATGTGGAACTATTCCGCTGATTGAATCGCTTAGATCAAGTATGGGCAACCTTTTACATGTTGTGGGCCAAGCTTTAATGTGCAAATACGTTCGCGGGTCGCGTTTAAAAGTAGTGCATTTTAAAGTAGTGTTCATACTTACTAGCGATAAATAACGGACATGAAATAATACGACTATGTTATTATAATGTAATTTATTCAAATAAGAAAATGAAATGAAAAAAATAGGTACAACATTATAATTAAAACGCGAAATTTGGTATTATTACAAACTACGAAAGTTAAATAGCGACAACGCAATCAATGAGACACTTGAGGTTGAATTTGAGAAACTAATCCATCGATGTTCGGATGAATTCCACTGATACAAAGACGTAAAGAATTTTCCAAATTATTGTCAGTCAGCCTTGTACGATGTTCTGATCTATTAACTTTCATCATTGAAAAGATCTGTTCGCATTTGTAAGTTCTGCCAAACGCGCAAATCAATCTTCTTGCGAATTTTCTATGCTCCGGACAGTGGTCTTGTTCGAGGTATTTTTTGTAGAAATCGCACAACTCTACGTCTTCAAATTTAGATTTTAGGAGTGAGTTTCCTTGAAACTCCATCAACTCCATTTGCATGTGTGTTGGAGTATTTTGTACATTATTTTTTGTTGGAGTAGCAAATAAATTGAAACTGCTTTTAAAATCGCTAAATCTGTTCGAAAATTGCCCCGACAGTAACCCGAGTTCTTGAGCATATTGAGCTCAAGAACTAATAAGCATAAGCAGCATTTTCATACACAGAGAGCATGGTGAAATGGTAACTGTTAACAGACAGTATCTGTACCTCCTATAAGCGGATTTTGTTCTGGAACGCTTTCAAACGGCTGTAGAAACCTATAATGAGGGTTTCCGGGTGTTGACCGTGTCATGATTAGTAAAATATATGAGGTACAAAATAAAAAATAAAATGCAAAAGATATACAATAAACTCGACGTTTCGCCACTAATGTAAGCGGCTTCTTCAGGAGCAAAAGAGGTTAACTGCGTGGGTACCAGAAGGTCAGAAGGTTTTCGCCTCTAGCGTGGTTTACACGTCGAGTTACCGTGACCTTCTGGTACCCACCCAGTTAACCTCTTTTGCTCCTGAAGAAGCCGCTTACATTAATGGCGAAACGTCGAGTTTATTGTATATCTTGTGCATTTTATTTTTTATTTTGTACTGTATATATTTTACTAATCATGACACGGTCAACAAACCCTCATTATAGCGACTTGGGCTGTGGAAGCCTTCGATATCATTTGGCTGTAGAAACCATTTATTAACTGTACTTGTTTTTGAAGTTTCCAATTTAAATCACTCAAATAATCTGTAGAGTTGGTCAGAAATTCTAAGTCACATATCCATTTTGGGTCACTCAATTCAGATAGTGGTTTATCTTCTATTTGCATAAAGTCTCATTTCTAAGCTGGTAAAACCGTTTCAGCATTTTCCCTTTGTTTGGCCATCTGACTTTCCAATAATATGTTAGGTCGTCATATTCGGCTGATATTTCGTCCAAAAACGCCTTGAACTGACGATGGTTAAGCCTCCGGGATGGAATAGAATTGATGGTTTTTGCTACGACATTCATAACATTCTGGAGTCCAATGGACCTAGAACACAAGGTCTGTTGATGGATAATGTAATGAAAGACCATCAAATCATCTTTTTGCACATGTAATTCAGTTGCTTTTTCATACAAAATTCCGATGAAACTTTTACGTAAGCCGACCATAAAAGGTGCACCATCTGTGCATACACCAACTAATTTTGACTATGGCAAGCCAAAACTTGTGAATACCTTTACAACTTCATTAAAAATGTCTTCTCTTGTGGTAGTTCCTTTTAGCGGCTGTAAAGCAAGCAATTACTCAGTAACAGTGAACTCTTTATCAACACCTCGAAAAAATATAGCCAGTTGAGCTGTGTCAGATAAATCGATGATCTCGTCTAATGCTATGGAAAATGATTCAAAACCAGCCATACGGTCAGTCGAAGTTGTTTTTATAGCATTAGCCATCATTTCTATAAGTCGTGCAACATTTCGTCTTGAGCAACTAATTTTTTTCAAATGCATTTTTTTTTCTTTTCAAACCACTGCAAACTTCTAACATATGTACACTCCTTGATAAATTCTCCTTCGGCAAATGGTTTTAATGATTTCGTCAATTTTGAACTAGCTTTCATAGCATTATGAAGTTATGTTCTTTGTTTATGAAACATTTGCTGATGTTTTTCCAAATTTGCGGAAAGCATTTGGGTTTTGCCTTTTCTTATTTGTCCTGTCAGTGAGTGTAGCATAGGATGCTTAGTTGAGTAATGCCTGTTTATATTTCAGTCCATTTTTCTTGAAATTGGCGACCCTCTGCACCTACTTTTTGCTTCTTTCCACCAGACATCATTTTCGTTTACTTTTCGTTCGATAAACCTAATATATAATTAGTAAGCACTCATGATTCACACAAAGTCAAATCCCCCTATGATATCGCTTGTCGAAGTTATCACCTCGGTAGCTCAAATAGAGCCGAACTAAAGTTCAGGCCATCCGCCCGCTTATATAGGCAAAATGAAGGAATGATCTAGAATCGTTTTGTGTAGAACGTTTGAGAAGCAAAAATCTATTGTTGTAAATCTTGTCAAGCCTCCCTGTGTTCTCTCCACGCTTTAATAGGTCATCTCAGGAAGCACTTAGGAAACTTCTTGAAACCTGTGAGATGTAACATATATGTACATAGTTCACCAGTCATTTTGCAAAGCAAGTTTCAGGGAGCTATGCCGCCCATATGTCTTGCTACATATATAACTAAGTGCTACATTGTTTGTTTTATTTGTTTTTATGCCTATTTACAATACTATGATGTGGTCAAAACTCGCAAACCCTGTGGCGTGCAATAGTGTAAGAACCACCCCACATCAACAAAATTGTCACCACCAGTAAAACCATAAAAAGGAACGTAAAAATCGGTCGATAATTTTTATACTGAACTGTAGTTTTCGAGTTTTAGGATACCCGTAACATTCTAAATGTGTATACGAGCGGACGGAAAGCTCTTCGAGATCTTGCTCTATATTAATATGTATTAGGATGATTTACATTTGTCTCAACGGTCCATGGTGGAAGATAAATACATGATTGATGATCTGTACCCATGTTTGGTTAACAAATTGATTACGTGTATGTACAAAGTGCACAACGAATATAAATAAAAGTCCGTAGATCAACTGTTATAATTTGAAATGCATTTTTTTACGGCACATATCGTTTATCGGTAACTGTTTTTTTTCCTGTCGAGCGTTTATCGAAAGTTCCGGGAAAAAAAAGACTTTTAAAACCGTATACTGCATTAAAAGTTGTAGGAAATGTAATTTATGACGCATAGCTGTTTGAAAAATAAAAAAAATATGAAACACGACCTTCTTCTAATTGGAAAATTTATTAATCCTCGTAAGGCTACTACAAACATGGACTTAAGCCGTAATTTTAATTTATAGTACCATTTGTTAGTTTATGGTTGTGTTACTTTAATTAATAAGGCAGGACTGTATATGTATGTTTGGATGTAGCACGCTAGTTTTTGTCAGGTATAGTTATGAAAAAGAGTAATGATCCCTCTTAAAAAAACAGATAGACGCATTAAAAGAAATTTATAAACTTTTACAGGATTGAAATAGAAATTTTAATTATGCTTTGTGAGGAATAGTATAATCAATTCAAAAAGTAAAATATATACAGTCTAAAATAAAAATAAAAATAAAATGCACAAGATATATAATAAACTCGACGTTCCGCCACTAATGTAAGCGGCTTCTTCAGGAGTAAAAGATGTAAACTGGGTGGGTACCAGAAGGTCACGGTAACTCGACGTGTAAACCACGCTAGAGGCGAAAACCTTCTGGTAGGTGAGGGGCGTCAGAAGGTCACGGTAACTCGACGTGTCAACCACGCTAGAGGCGAAAACCTTCTGAAGGTTTCAGAAGGTTTTCGCCTCTAGCGTATGTACTGTATATATTTTACTAATCATGACACGGTCAACACCCGGAAACCCTCATTATAGAGACTCCGGCCGTGGAAGCCTTCGATATCATTTAATTCAAAAAGTGCAGTAAGCACCAAATTAGATGACGAAATGTGAGAGTATATTTGCGAGTAGCGGAACATGATCTTTGCATAGTTTTTAATGCTTACAATTGCTTTTACAAACATAAAGCATTAAGTAAAATCGAATACAAAGCTTCCAACTATTTCTAATTTTGCGCGGATTTACTCCCACCGCTCGCCATCTAATTTTGCGTTTATACTTATATCTTCCCCATTTTTGCTTATCATCACCACCCACTCTCACAGCATTTTCGTCTCAGTTACAAATTTTATGCCATCAACCCTAGACGGCCGAACAGTGCTCCTGTTATTTCCCATTGTTGTATCTTCGCCGGGTGCATTATTAACTAAGGGTGAGATCGCTTGAAATTCGTCGGTATCAACGGGTGTAAACATAAGACGAGAATTGTAAAAGCCGTGGATAAGGCAGAAATCTCGCCGACGTAGTAGGGTTTGTGGTGAGGCGTTTTTGTTGTTCCATAATCTACGTATTGGAATTAATGCGAATGTCAACAGATTGTTTCGCCGCTAAATTAACCGCCTATAGATTATTCATAAGTACTTGCAGCTCTTCAGCTCATATCCAAAATGGATGCCGGCAGTTGCGATGTCGGTTGGAGCGATGCATATTTTATCTAGTCAAAACGTAGAGTTGTATTATTTCTATGTAATCTGGTGTAAAAATTTTCCAGGGCAGGACTTATTTCTGCATACATATTAAGGTGGACCTACACCGAAGTAACATAGAGCAATATTTGTGTTGGTTCCAAACTATAGACAGTAAGCAACATTAATATAAACATTTTAGGTTTGTTCTAACAAGAATACGAAACTATCAATAATAGTCGCAAACTATCAGGATTACGCGCATTGGTAATTTTGCCGTTCCAACAAACCGAATTACAATTTGCAAACTGAAATTTGGTGTTCCAAGAAAAAGAATAATAGATTGGAAACTGTTTGCTGATAGTCAGAACAATTTGCGAATTCTTTGCTGATTCTCTCTTGGAGAAAGAAAACACTATGGCGGATTATAGCTATTAAACTTCTCCTGTTGCTATATGCAAACCATTTTGACACAAAATTTGCCCCAGCCTCAGACTTTATGGAACTATCATATTTTTCTTTTTCTAAAGAACTGCGCAATCAAATTTTTCATTTTTCTTTTTAGTTTACTTTTCATTTGCTCCAGAAATCTCACTTGATTTTGTCCATGCATCTACCTACGTATTTCTGTATTTGTAATTTTGGTTTGTTGGCTTCGACAGACACTCGACTCAATTAACAAAGTTAATGACTCGTTATTCCACTTAAAATCCGATATGTTTAAATAGCAAATGAAACAGCCCACTAGCTGTTCCCTTCAAACTGCATGAACAGCAACAGTGTACAGTTACAAGTCACAACCTGTTAAAATGATAAAAGGTGCTGCTGCTAGTGCAAGACACCCCTCATCGGGCGACATATTTAACAACTGTTGACTTAGTGCTAGATGCTCTGTTCCATCTATTCGCGCAAAAGAAACACGGTTATGTTTTTGTTGCTTCGATGAAGACAAAATGTTTATAAGTATAAATGTTGCTTCCTATCTATACATTGAAACCAACGGCATCGTACACCAACACAAATATTCCTCTATATTGTTTTGGTGTAGGTCCACCTTTAGTCTTTATCGTTAGGTTTCCACTTGTTTCATGCTGTCTCATGTTTAAGGTTTTTGTACTTTTTTTATATACTTTGCTCCTATTTCCACATTTTTGGGTAAACCTACCATTGCAATACTAGAACAAGGACAAAATCTAGTTTTGAAATAACGAATTCTCGCACAATTCAGACACTTGAAGTGTAAAAGACCAAAAATGGTGTTTTCTGTACAAGTTGGATCCTTCCCCTCCTCGCCCACGTGTTCCAGTATGTCCTTTTTACACTAATTCATTTCTAGTAATAGTTCATTTCTTCACTACTACCTACATTAGTCAAAGTTGATGCCTAAAGTTCTGAAGAAGTTTAGTACAATCTTGAAGGCTCTGGGTCGATTTCAAATTTCATGCGTTTGAGGTGGTGGTACTTCTGCCAGCCACAGTTAAGGTCTCGCACCCGATACATTTTGCCGTTTCCCTACGTTTCAAGAAGATGGTATGTCTTCATAAGATCCAGCACAGATTTCGCCATAATGATTGAAAAAGTCATTAAACTTTTATGATTATCTCAATTTTGGAGTATTGATCTAGTGCAAAGTTTCTTCTTCTGTTGTTCTCCCATTAAAAATGTATCCCAATCTGGAATGCACACCAGCGGCAGTCACATTCTCCATAGATTCCCCAGTGACCTGGTATTCATATCATATGTAACTAGGTCCCTCTGAGGCAAGGGTTTCAGAGTGGACAGACCATGTTACATTAGCTGCTATTCAAAAAAAAGTGAACTTCTTTAGAAGATTCAGTGTTACTTAACCGCCTAAGATGCAAGCTACCATATTCTTAGCTTAATTGTGGTTTCAGTTTTCCTCTTACACGTTTTTCAACTACCTTTCATTAACTGCAATATATGTACATACATATAGTTAAGAAAGTTCTATAAATAGATTTTCTTCGATGAGTGCTTTATTAGAAATTGTCACCAGTTTTCGTGGACATCTATTGTACTTCAAGCTACATACTTATGTATATTAAATAAGTTAAATAATGCTTCCCTTGAGTAACATCCCCTATATCATTATTACTTACTATTATTCATTCTATGGCGTCATTTGTTAGCAGTTGCTCTCGGTAATCTGTTCTGGTTTTAATAAATCTTGAACTAATTTTCCCATATTGTGTTAACAACTTTCCTGCCCCTCAAATTGTTATGGATTCTTGCACCAGTAAGCTTTATATGGTGCTCGTTTGTATAGTCTTCTTAAGTTTTTTCTTGGCTTTAACTTCGCTTAACGACCACCACCTTCATTGTTTCTGGTTTCTGCTACTTTGTTATAAGGTTGCATTGCTAGTTTCTTTTGCACTTTTTAGAACTATATTCTTCAAAATCCTGTCATATTTATTACATTTTTTTATTAGCCCAAATCCTTACTACTCTCATCACTGACATCTACGAGATTAACGTCAAAATCGATCCAATTGGTCTAAAATGATCTAGTTATCCCAATTAGTTACAATTATACATTTTGGTTCAAGTCATATTGGCTTTAGATAAAAATGTCACCTATGTACCTATATGCAATGAAGCAGAGCATTCATTCGTTCACAATTCTGTGTCATATATGGTTTTAAAAATGAAAACCCCAACAGAATAGTGTAAAATTTTCAAGTGCCTTTACATAAGCATTCTTTTGCAAATGATTTAAGAAGTACTAACGTCAGGTATGTCAGACAAGCTGCATATTTGTTAGGCGTTGAATGGAAGCAGCATCTTTCAAATCACTCGCAAAAAGATGACGGTGTAAAGGCAGAAACTTATGGATATAAGTTTTTGCTGCTATACAATACATTTCTGAAACTTTTTTAGAATTGCTTATGATGTCTGGCCTAGGTAGTACCTATACATTTGCCGAGTTTGGTGGTGAAGAAATGCTGGAATTTTGGGTTTTAAAAATCCGTATAAAGCATTATTCCACTCACAAAACATCAAACCTTCAACGAAAACCCAAGAAAAAAAAACAAAAAAGAAACGCTTCCTAGCCGACCACAAACCAAAAGTTTCCAGAGTTATGCAAACTGTTTATAACCATATCTGCTTGCTACTTCGGAGCATCCACGGAACTGATTGAAATTGGAATATAAAATGGAAGAAATGCAAAAATAGTACCCCAATCTTCAATTGTTTGCAGAAAATTATGCGCCGGGTATAATTGTAGTCATGATGTTAGAAGTTATTGCTTCTAGCTTATGGCTTTGATTAGAAACAATACAATCATTCTAACCGAAAGCAGTAGAAGCAGGTTTTTAACAAACTTCAGATTTTCCTTCAATCGAATTTTTCAAAATATGACGCAATTACCTGGAGCCACACTTGGAAGATGTTAGGAGCAGATTTCAAAATTTGCCTACAAAGACATGCTACAGGTTCTAAGATCTTATCCCACTTACAGGTACTTCGCTATTAGCCGCAAAAACAGTAGAACTGATTATTCATTTGTTTTGGACTCTAACTGTGCCATTATCTTCACACTGTAGAACCAAAGGTATTTTTATTTTTAACTCAAAGTATGTAAGTGAATGAACAATATTTCTTTTGAACTTTAAACTCAGACTGACATTGTTTTGTTTAGAGATCAAACATTTACTGCCCAATTAGACATGTAGTTACTAAGCAGTGCATGCATAAACAATCTAAAGCTAAAAAAAATAACAAAAAAGCCTGTTTATTGAAAAACGCACAAATATCAAAGATTCGAGTTTCTCTTGTTTCTCTACATAAATATATTTTCGCATTGGAATGGCAGCTTGCAATTTTCACAGTTACACAATAAAACGCTTGGCAAAGACAAACAAAAACAGAGCCCTTACGCGAAACTGGCCGTTTTAATGAGGTAAACAGCACGAAATTGTTTAGCTGACTACGAGTGGAACAATTAATCAAAACACGGACACAACGACTTTTAACATTCGGAACATCAATACACTTGCACTACTCAGTCTCGCTTTTCTTGTTTTAACAAAAGATACTACCGGGGGTTCTAAATGTTGGCGGGATTGAATGATTTACCGACGTATTTACGATTGTGGGTCTTTTCTAATTCTCAAACGGAACGATCGTTTACCCCGAAAAGGAACGTGTACATATATAACACCTCACCTATAGCATTTCTTGTATACGCATGATGTAATCGGCGCGTTAGGGTCTGCTCGTCGACGCCCATAAATCCGAGATAGGGAGCAATTATATCAATCTTCGGAGCACGGCTAATTATTCCCCTCAACAAGCTCCTAAATCTGCGAAATACAACTAAAACGTGAAATGTGAGAAGTGAGAAAACGGTTGTTTATATTGAAGAGGATCGATATCACATCCACGCGCTCAGGTTAGAAAGTTGTAAGCGCTGGATTCCAGTAATATAGTAAGACTAATTTATTAGGCGAATAACTTCCAAATTTGGAGAAGAGGCTTTTATTGTTGAGGTAGACTGTGCCCATTAGTGTCGCATCATGACAGGCATTCGATAATGGTGTAATTAGTTGTTAAGTAACGTATGGTCTTCAATGAGCGACATGCCGCTCGGGTCAATACGTTATCTGCCTCATCCTATTACGTGTCCAATAATCCACGAAACCATAAATACATGCCAGGTTAGTACCTGCCTAAGCCAGTCCTGTATTGTTATTGGGATGCACTGAATTGACATCGCTTGTCGTCCTTATTCAATTTCAAATAACGTACCATTATCGATGTGTTGATCTCTGCATTGCTGTGATACTTATTCATTTGTTTTATACACTACGATAAAAAAAAATTAAAAAAATTTCTTTTAAATCGTGCTAACGACATGTATGATATGGAAGGCCTCCACAATCCAAGTCTTCCGAAGTTTAACCGCGTCAGAGTGCAAATATATGCAAACAAAAAATACATCCAAGCAAAGAAACTCCAAACTCGACGTTTCGGCGCGTAACGTGTAAGTGACTTCTTCAGGAGTGAATTCATGAGTCCGCCACGCTAGAAGCGAACAACTGCTGATTATGGAAGATATGTTGTATGTGGTTTCTATATTAGAAAGTCCAACAACTCAGATCAGGTAAACAACTCAGATCAGGTATTTCCACGACATCTGCAGTAGCATCTAATTTATTCTAACATCCTTCACCCATCTTTCAATCAGCATATTTTCACCTCTAGCATAGTTAACTAATTGAGTTACGATGATTTTCATGACACACCTTTCATTCCTGAAGAAGCCATTTACATTGATGGCGAAACATCGAATTTGTAGCTTCTTTTCTCATAATAAAGGAATGATGCTCTTTGGAACCTTGGTGATGTGCAAATGACGATTTTGAATCATCTATCTGGCTTTGTCGGGAAGAGTTAGGTCTTCAAGTCTTCAAATAATCTGAGGTGTTTAGATTTTTTAAATGCCACATATGTATTTCCAGGCTTTTTGCAATTCTACTGTATATACTACTTCATCTTGCGCTTCTTGCAACTAACCTATTCTTCTTCTATGCTTTCTTTACTACCCTTTGATTCATAAATTACTTCTTCAAAGATATTTCGTTCCGGATGCTTCCAGCTTTGATCGTGACCATTCCTAAATTGAAGAGTTTAGAGCTACCAAACTAATATTTCTGCCTAATCCACTGTTGTTGATTCTTCTCCAAGTTTTAGTGCTCTGATTGCTGAATTGATATACCAACCAGTACCAAGGGGTTTGGTCTCCCTATTTTGAAAATTATAGTTGTACTTAAATCAGTCTGCTCTTTCCCAACACTGTAAGCTCTCTTACCAAGAAAATCTATCAGTATCAGTTTCTTTGCAGGGTTTTATAAAAAAAAAGTCAAATAAGTGTATCTAGTGGCCAACTTTCTAGTCACTTCTGGCTAATATATTTTGCGAGCATTACGACAGGTAATGCTCGCAAAATATATTAGGTCTTTATTGACTTATCTGGAAAATGAAACTGCCAGTTCTTGGCGAACAATTGAGTTTACATAAACGAATTGAGCAATAGCAAAAAAGCTAACCAGCAAAATCGATGAAATGTTTTTGACAGCTCAAACACCAGGATAACATATGATATCTCGACTAGCAGCAAAACAAACAGCAAATCGTAGAAACTAAGAATGCAGAAATGTAGCCTGGACATATAAAGCATCTCTTTGTTTATCTCTCTGGGATAAGGTTATGTCAAAGATAAAAATGTCCACCGCCCTCAACTGGTAACAATTCCAGCAGAAACAATGCAGATATCCATCAAGTGAACTGAACCTATTTAAGACAAAATTAATGCAAGAGGCATCAGCTAATTTACTGATAATTTTAAGTTAAGGCTCCATAACGATTCGAACGAAGGCTTTGTACTGTTGCTTCAAAGCCTCTTTAGCTCAAGACAAATCTGCAGAACTTTTTGCTAAGTGGCAAAACTAATGTGAAATAAATTATTCAGAATGAATAATCTATGACTTAATTCCGCCAACCAAGGACCACTACATTTTAGAGAAAGTCAAAATGAAGTAGAATTGGTACAAGAGCTAGCGAAATGTCACCCAAGGCAAAAAAGATAGGATTTATTACCCGACTTACATCAGGCAAAACTCCCGCCCAGAAAATCATTTTCTCAAGCTTTCAAATGCAGGCAACACTAAACCAAAATTGAACCCCACTATTCCGAACATCAACAATCCTATTAATTTAGAAGACTCTCTGATCTATGCTTGTTTATGGACACAGGGGGTCCTAATATGATGAACCTAAATGATGTCGTGTGTCCATATAGTTGATGACCTGTGATCATCGAAGAAGTGGAAGAATCAAAGAATCCGAAATAGCCATGGAATCTGTGTCAATTGTACAGGGTGCGCCATCTTTTACGTCGGTATGTGCATATTGAATAACATTAAAAAAGAACCGACTTCCATATATGACCCAATGAGATATGCTTATTTAATTTGGTCCTTTACAATTAATTTGGACTAGTTTTTAAATAAAACATCAATCAAGTGGCCGCCTTTATCGACCAAAGCAAAATGGGATCTTTTTGCTTTATTTTCCATCACTTTTTCGAGCGTCGTCGGTGGTATAGCACTGATTTCGGCACGCATGTTTGCCTTGACCTGGAAAATGGTTTGCAGCTTGTTGGTGGACAGTTTATTTTTCAAATAACCCCATAAAAAGAAGTCCAGAGGGGTCAATCTGGAGATTTTGGTGGCCAGTCAATGTCTCCATTTTTTGACACCATACGTCCAGGGACGTTTCATTGCAGAAACTGCATTGTTTGGTTAGCAGTCTAGCATGACGCACCATCTTGTTGAAACCAGTAACCGTCCAGACCTTGTTCACGCAATTGTGGGCCAACACACACTGATATCGATTGCCATCGACTGTTTCACCTTCCCTGAAGAAAAATGACCCAATGATGGGTTTGGCGGCTCGAACAGTCATTAGTTGGTCATGAAGTGGTGGTTCATGGATATTGTGTTGATTTTCCACTCCCCAAATGCAGCAATTTTGCTTGTTAACGCCGCGGGAGAGTGTGAAATAGGCCTCAACAGTCATCAAAATCTCCTTCCAAAAATCAGGTCGAGTCTCAACCATTCAAGCGACTTTTTGGTCATATTCCAAGCGACGTGAACTGTCTGTCGGCAATATTTTTTGCGTCAATTGCGCTTTATACGAAACCAAATGCAAATTCTCCTTCAAAATGCGCCGCAAGGTGGTTCCACTGACGCCAAAATGCTGAGCACGTTGACGATAAGATACATGTGGATTGTCGGAAACATTATCTATTACCGCTTCAACCAATTCATTGGGACGTCTTGGGCGTCTATGAACGACCTGTCGACAATCTCCCACCGTACCCTGCTCAACAAAATTCGAGAACCAAAGACGAATAGTGTTGTCAGATGGTGTTTGCCGGCCGCGATATTTCCCGCCATATGCATGTTGAGTTACAACTGAACAATTATTTTCAATGTACATTGTCACTATTTCTGTATGAAGCGATTCATGGTTAAAATTGTATTGAATTGATGTTTCAAAAATGTTTACTTCAGTCAATTGGTTGATAAATATCTCAATTATTCAATGTTTACATACAGAGATAAAAGATGGTACATCCGTTATAATGTGTCCAGCAAATTGATTGTTATCTCTAGGCTGATTAAGGAAAATCTAGAATGCAAGACCTTGGGCATCACTTGGCCGGATTCCCTAAAAGACATGGCTACCAACTATGACAAGAGCAAACACTCTGGCATGAAGGCATCCATAAAATGAGGAATGTTAGGAGAAGTACATACATACATCCATTATTAACAAATATGTATTCACTGGACCTAATTCGCATTACGACTAAATTTTGTGTCCAAAAGAGCAAACTATCAACCCATGCAATAAGTTCTTAACCGAAAATTTTGAAGACTAGTGAACTACCAACCAAGATCTGTATCTTTGGCCGCCAAGGTTTCCCTACCTTGTTGCTTATTGACATTTTTCTCAACAACCAAGGGTTGCATAAACAAGTTCTGCAGCTCTAGACTACCAGAGAAAGGTCTTTATAAAATTCTCTTGCTGTTACACTTTTTAAACACTATTTACTTTAAATTCTAAGTTATCCAAAAACGTTTCCAGGCCTGTACACATTCACGACAGTTTATGCAACTAAAATTTTGAATATTGGCCAATTTACTCAAATTGCACCTTTAATAATTGCCTAATATTTCAAGCGAATTAGAAAAAGATTATAATTATCGAGTTATGTCGACAAAAAAATTAAACCTAATTGTTGTTTTCTAAAAAAGAAAAAAACGTATAGTAAATATTGCTAAACCATTACGGATATTTCAAATTATTTATTTAATTATACCCTAGTGCCAATGCGTTGGAAAGTCCACAATAAGTAACACATGGTCATTATATTGCAAAAAATATCCATAAAAAATTAATGACGTTATTGTGCGTTGTTCTCGCACCGAAATTAATATTAATACCTTTTTCAGAGAACGCTAATTGTATATTCAAAACGTTGGCATGTTGTCGTAAATCATTTCAAGCAAAAGTAACCGTGCAGAAATAGAACAAGAAGAAGAAGAAATATACGCATGCAGACATAAAGCATCCAAGCATAGATTGAAACATAATTCACCTACAGCCATACTGTCGGATTACTATTACGTTGGATACATACTTAACACGAAACATCAACTTTCTATCGCGACAATTGTATGACAAGTAGAGTGACGTGCAAAAATTATGTCTCTATATAACTGATTATACACATAAAAATGATACTTGTACTCCTTAACATAAAAGGAGATACAAATTTTGCATCGTCCTGCACAGTTAAAACTTAACTAGTTTGTTGTATGTAGAATACCATAACAGGAGACTGGCTAATGTTCTGTTAATCCAAGACTAACAAATGTTTTTAGATTTATGGCGATCACCTAAAATGGTGCGAAGATTTTATGTTAGCATGCGTACGTTGATTTCCATCTTACTTACACAGCGACATATGGTAGTCAATTTGAATCTTAATTCGTAGGAGATTTGCGTAGCTGATTGTCTTATATAGGCGCAAAAATCATAGGCTCCGATGGTAGTTTAAGGAAAACAAAAAGTAATTGTATTCGTTAGCGGTAATCCAGTGTTTCTTAAGATCTTTCGCGATGTCATCTTGTATGAGTAACGAATTTTGAGTTGTTACGTCATAAATCTCAATCGCACCTTCGATATATTTATCTACTTTTGCATAATACTTCATATACATATATACATAGGTAACATGGTGTCACACAGGACAGATGGGTAGAGTCTCGCTTTGCCCTGCGACCGTTACAACTAAAATTAAAACATTTCCTAATCGGAATTTTTCGAACAACGGCACCAGTTTAGCCGCAATAAATCTAAACAAAAACGGGCGATTTAAAATTCAAATCGACGCCTTTGTCCCGACGTAGACAACTAGGGTGGGACGGCAGGCGGAAGGGCAGGCGATAACTGCGCTAGATTTGATTTAATGGCGAACTAAAATATGGAAACGTATGTATACGTAATACAACCTTCTCCATTGTTTATTCAAATATAGAGCATGAGTAGATATATGCACCAACATGAAAAGCAAACACAAACATGATGAAAGTGTTATATATGATTTTTGGAGAAAATGGTTGAACTTGAGATTTAGAAACGCAAACGAATTACTGTAGCCATATTGTACAAATGCAATAGAAACTTTTAGACTATTCTATTGCCCACAATTCGAATGTTTTTTGACTAATTTCAAATATTTTCTCCTATTTAAATTTTGCACGCAATCTGC
>SMLS01067569.1:0-40552 GCA_004785975.1 Popillia japonica
AAAAAAATACAATCTTGGGCAATTGGGGACTCCCTATATACCAAAAAAAAATTTTCAAATTTTAATTACAATTTTTATGTCAAAGCATTAAGAAAATGCTTAAGTATCACATCATGATGTTTCTAGAATTGCACATGCAATTTGAGTAAGAGAAAAAAAAAATGAATGGTCGGCATTTAAGAAACAAAACATGATGATGATGGATGATCTCAGGAAAGAAACGTTGAGTTATAAAGCTATATCCTTAATGTTACAAAGAGTATAAGAAAGTGAATTCAAAAAGTACTTCTCATTTTGAAGTGCCTTACTAAGGAGCACCATAAAAAATAAAAACCAAAATCCAAATTTTCACACTTTTGGTCAACTTCCGAAGTAGTGAAAATTTCTCCAAATAATGTGAAAGCATATGAATATGTACGAAATTAGAAATGCTTGGCGCAATTTACTCTTATCTGTTGAAATGTTTGAGATCCCAATGGTGACACGCAAATTTGCTCCAAGTTGTACCAATACATATGTATATGCATAGAATCGAAGTATCAGTATTGGCTTCTAATCACAATGTCTGTAATGAATGAAGCGCACATATCTTTGATTTCCAAACTTGGTGTGTTTTTGAGAATGGATGTTATAGCTGTCATTCTAAAGGTTTCACTTGGCCTCGTAGCAACGTTTTTGGAGTTAACAGCAGTTAAAGGAGGACCAGCCCGATTTCTGTGTAACCTCGTTCAAATTCTTTATACCATCTATGTATAAACAGTAGCCAATGATGGTGTGAGATCCCCAAATGCCGATATTAAACTTTCTGCACACTCATACCCGCTCAAGCTTTTCTTGAAATGATAGTAAATCATTATACGAAGGTTATTCTATGGATTATTTCTCAGACATTATTTAAACGAATTGCACAAACTAAACTGCTATTGACAGATAAAATAATACACTATCTATTAATTGTTTGTCTAAAAATTCCTGTCGGAATGCGTAAATCTTTACTCATTTGATATGAGGTATTTTCTCTATTACAAGAAATGGTCTTGGATTTGTATTGATTGCTAGCATCTAACCACTATATCTTTGCATTGCACTGTTTATTTCTTCGAGTTTCCCAAATTTATTAGCAATACCTTGGAATAAATATCCGAGAATAACACAGAATGTTTATTATTTCGTAGCGGAGCCTTGATAGAGTCATACTAGCCATGATCCAGTTAGTAGTTTTGCATATTGTGGAATTTATGCATCCACGCCTTTATTCAACATATGTCTCAAAGTAACTTAAACAAGATCATTAAATTAACTCAAGATACCAAGTCTTATTCCCACGTAACTAAACCATATGACAAAACGAACGAAAAATATTTCGCCTAACTGTAAACGCAATAACATCTGGCGCTTCCTCCTTCAAACAAAAGTACACATTCACTAAACTCACCTCTTGTGGACTAAAATTCCACAGATGATGCAATGATTTCTATTTTATCACCGCATATAGCATACAGTTAGATACATATATGTATCCGTTCACGTAAAAGTTTCCTACAATGCCGCTAATGTTATTCCGTAATTAATGATGGCATAAACGTATTATAACAGCGTAACAGTATAACGTGCTCTTACATGCGTGTATTATGCATATGAATACGTGATAATGTCGCAAAGTCATAAGTTACTCGAATAAGAACGCTGCTAGTTCATCTGTCCCTGTAAGGAAGTAATATAGGCGTTCTTAAGTGGTTATATTTGTATTTTCCTCTTGACACAAATTAACGTTTCGCATGACAAATAATCTATTATTCGAGTTTAATAAATAGTAACGCGGTAGTTGTCGACAGTTACATTTCTTTCGATTTATAGTCTACCGTATGGCTTCATTGTCTACATCTCGGCTTATTTCAAAACCGTTTTAAAATGTTAATATCAAGAAATGTCCAAGCAGAGTAAACTAATGACCGTGTACGTGGATATAAAGGCCTCACTATATGCAAATAAGAACGAGTAGTCAGATTTTGATTATCTCGTGAAAACAATCAACACCATATGACGTTCAATAGTCAGCGGCGGACCTAATTGAATAAGAATTATCCTAAAATAGTTTTCAATTTCATTTTACAAGCATTTAGAAAGAAAGGTCATCGTACCTAGAATAATTTCCAAATGATAAAAGATTCTAATTACCAACACATGAAGCTTTGGATGTTAAAGCACTCGTAATTTAAATAGTACAATCCTGCATCTTTTAACACGAACCCCCCACGAGCACGTGGTGCGTTTCGCTAATGGCACAGCCTGCGAACTCTCAATATTAGCATAATTCATAAACTTCAAGCGATATAATCAAGTATGAGGCGAGATCTGCAACGAATAACAGGACGGTGGATTTACGTAGAATAGAGTCGATGTCAAAGGTAATCGAATAGCATTCAAGCGATGTTGAACATTCTACATGATGTAGAAGGCGTCCTAGAGATACAAAGACGAGATTGCGATATTGTGGAGATGACTTGAACGTTGCGAACTAGTATGGTAAAGCGAACAGGAAAGAAACTCTATAAAAAGGTGAAACACGAGATGAACTGCGGTTAGCTATAAATAGAATTCGATTTCTGGTTTATATTCGAATCGGAAAGAGATTAAATGTAAAAGAGAAGAATACATAAAGTCCGATTGTAAGGTTTGAATTATTGCCTTATTTAAATATAAAAATCGACTAAATAAAAAGATAATTTTGTTGTGAAAAGGATCGTGACATGCAAAAACAATATATATACCTGTCTATTTGTTGATATGAAAAGAGACATTATCTTAAGTTGTCGTCGGATATGTTGCTCAATAAACATGTTGCAAAAAGCATTACACTATACCAGTATATTACTTGCAACATGCGCATTGCATTCTGGTCGGCTAGAAATGGGCGGGACTTCAACTGTAAGCGTGCGTGTAGCGATTAGTATTCGCGCTAGGAATTGACGTTTCGGGATAATTTACTGGATCGCATGTAACTTTTGCTGAATTGCGACTGTAATAATGTTTTACCATAAATAGTTTTTTCTCTGGGGTATAATGCTCCATTTTAATGATAATTACTGGACACAATCAGGATTTACTGACCGTTATAAAACTAGAGAACTCTACAGGCTTCGCTTGAAATGAATTACGCATGTCTAGCGTCTACTTAACTGATAGAAATCATACTGTCATCTTTCTTTTATTCATATAAAGAGGAGCGTCACATTATAACTTAGTTCCTTGCTATAGCTTATATATACAAGTAAGAACGAATAAAAACAAGATTAGTCAGTTTTAGTTTTTTCTAATAATTGTTTCGTTGAATCTTTTTTATTTTGGAAAATCTTCTGATCAATACTAGTACTAAAATATAATGCGTAATACAGAAGTGATCAAATAATTAAGAATCACTAAAGTGCAAGGTACTCGCTTGAAAATTTGCCCTGACAAACTCGAGCAGTTCAAGGCCATGAGTTCTAGCCCTGTTAAAGTGATAGTTGCACACATGTGCGAGAACCACGTTATATACCGGGTGGTCCATTTATTTGACCCCTCTCTATTATTTTTTGTGCATGCTCAGAAATTACGGAAAAGTGTATCGAGATTGAACTTTGAACATTTACTTTAGTAAGTCCGAAATTTCCAAAACAATTGCCCCGATTAAATGAAATTAGTGTAGCCCAGCAGTGTCGCATACTTTGTGTCTATTTACGTTATTCTTTTAATAATTTTTTTTTGTTTTTCTTGAATATTTCGCTGAATCTTCATTGTAGGCCACATGAGTTTTAGTACATTTCTACTCACAATTATATCCTTTTTCAGAATTTGTAAAAAATATGCCATGTTCTACTATCGTATGACCTTCAAATGTTCTCCTTGGTGTACAATTGCATAACCATCAGATAGGACACTTCTTGCAGTAAAACTTTTACTTGAAACTTTTTTTCATAAATCTGACTGCTTCCAAATTTGGTGGGGGGGGGGGGAGAGGGGGGCACAATAAATGCACCACCCGGTATATTACAGTTCCAATAGCAGCGAACAGCTTTTGGTAGCCAGACAGATAATTTATTTAGAGCATAAAAATACTACAGCTAACTAGGCTTCAGTATCACGCAGTAATAACATTCTTGGAAAAGAAAAACCTTATACGTAATGACATTAAAAATAATTAGAATATATCTATAATATAATAATCTATCTATATGATTAATCTAAAATGTTGTTTTCAGCAAGCCTTTATTGCCTCAACAAATTTCAGCTTCTGCAGAAGATTCCCACTTAAAATTGAAACAACTAGTAATGATATTTAACATGTTTGCAACAAGTGCTCGTCGAATTCTCTGTGATGATTTGAGTATAGGAATTGTGGAGCCATTTTTGGAAATGTGTGGAGATGACTACCAACTGGAAACTTCGAAATTCTACTGTTATGGTAGATGAGATAATAGCTCTATTTTATGACGGTTGTGTTCAATAACAGCATGGATGGAATGGAGCAAACTCAAATAGCCCCGTCCTTTAACAATGAAAGTTCAAATAAGAAAGGACGATGGCAACAATATTCAGGATTTCTGAGAGCATGGTACTCATTAACTTTCAAGATCGTAACATAACGAGCAAATATTAAGCACCTCTACATCAATTCAAAACTATATTCCTGCAAAATTCGAAGTAAAATTGGTCAAAGATGTTTACCATGCTGACCATTTCACAAGCTGATATCCAGGAATGTGACTTTCGGGAATTGGAGCACCCAGCATGTACATAGTTTGGACATGGTTTGTAATGAGTATTTCTCATTTCCGAAAGGAGTGTTAAAAGAAGGCTTTCTAAAAGTTATAATGACTTGAAGGCAGCAGCATTAAAACGGTTTAAAACAAAAATTATTGAGCCTAAAAATAGCCTCAAAATAATCGAAAAATTAATATACAGAATTACGATCATGAAATGATGATAGATTTTTGTCTACCCCTAAGCAAACCATTCACACATACATACTTCAGGAAGTTCTTGAAGTAATAAAAACCTTTATTTCCACACTCAATATCAGACTACGGTTCTTCCATTTAGCTAAAGTTTAGCCGAGAAATGGACATTATGGCATTGGTTAGATGACTAAATTAGATTCATAATGATTTGATTAGGCATTGGCTGCCTCTTCTCACTGCAACTAATAAGATCTATTGAAAATATCCTCAATCGTTTAGTAGCAAGTGATTTCTAAGCTCCTAAAGATAAGAAGCCTCTCGGAGGTTATGAGTCTGACATCAAAAGGCTATGGCCTGCTATAGGTTTGTCACATCTATATTGGATGATCATTACTGCGTCGTGCGTGGGGTCCTCCGCCATTTCGTTGTTCTTGGAACAGAATCGATTGGTATCCATCTTATCTTGAGGTGATACTACAGAAGACCATCGCCAGTGAACAAAGTACTGATAATGCAATAAAAGTTTAACAAAAAAAGCTATAAATCACGATTATTATTACAGCTCACATCTTATCTGAAGAACTACTAGTCCCTGTTATTAAATTTTCGCACATTTACGGGAATTGTGAATAGTGCTTTATCTACTAAAGACAAGTAATGAAAAATTCCTTCATATTGTCACGTGTAAATTACTCGTATATCCAGAGCATGAATTTCAAGATTTAGACAATACAATTAATTTAGAAAGCTGTTATGACATCAATTCAATTTTGGTGAAAAATTAAAATCATCGAAATAATATATATTCCCGGGAAATGGCGAGGCAAAATCAATTTATTTAATAGAACATTTGCACAGCATTTCAACAAGTTAAAGCTCATACCATTTCCTGTTCATTTATATTCTTAATGCTTTATTCTAACTTGAGGATTCGACATCTCGTAGACATATGTATGTAAGTACAAGCTGCTTTGCTATACCTCGTACAACTTATTCCAGAAATTTCAAAACATCTCAAGCATCCATTTATAAATATGTAAACAATTTTTTGTGTGCGGGTGGGTATCTTGGCGGGATACATATTATAAATTAACGCAAATGAAAAGTGAGACACCTGCAACGTGACGTTAATTAAATGCACATTCGAACGAAAGTGAATTAATACATGCATTACTTGGTAGCGCGCACCTTATTAATTATGTAGGCATAACGATCCGCGCTGCAACCTGTACGTTTGTAAATTTTCCGCAAAATTATGCATGTTCAAATAGTAAACATTAATTTCAACGTTACTTCTGGAAACGCAAATATGTAATGTATGTAAGTGCATGTGTAGATACATGGAATAATGTTATATTAAAAATTTATTAGAAGATAAATTTTAACAATTGTATAAGTTTAATGTGGATTGCAAATGTGTAAATTAAAATGGTGTAAATGAATAAATACCTCCATGGGAACTAAAAGTGGGCGCAGTTAATTAAAATGGAAGCTAAAATGGAAAAAAATGGGAATGTATCTACAAATCTACATTGTTTATTACTTCATGTAAATTAGAATGTAATCTTTGTAGTATTAATTATAATTGTTTGTGAGAAAAATATCTCTTTCGATTTTAAACTGTACAATAACACTACTAGCACTATTACTTATTGTATCCAAATTTAGTTTATGCAACACAAACTCGTACAACTAAATCCTTAAAATATGTTGGGCACAACTGATTCACTTATCCGGTAGATGTTATGCTATGTTAGTTTTCTTATAACTTATATTCATCAATCACGATGTCAGAAATTACACAACCTAATCATTTAAAACAAGTAATCCGTTAGCAGTTCAGCGTAAATGTTGCATTCTATGTTCTGGAACCTTTTTAGACTTCTGTGGATGTGTTAATTGACGAGAGAATATCACATGTAATTCTTTATTATGATCTGTTGTCAAAATGGTATTGGTGGAATGGAGGCAAAATTGGAAAACATCCTTACGCAAAAATGTAATGGCAACGCATTTTTAGGAATTCGACAAGAATATTTTGATATTTTGTTAGTTTTGGAAAGTGTAAATGTTTGAATGAAATAAAGCAATCTTAGATGCTACTAAATTGTTGGTGCAAAATCTGTATCGGGTCATGATATGAAACTGATATTTATGCAGGTTAAATGACAAGTCCGTGTACTAGATCCGATGTGGAAGAAAGTTGAATGATGAAAAAAATTAATGATAAAATGGGGGAAAATCATGTTAAAATATTTATTTCTGTGTCAAACTAGGTGATAAGTTACTAGAAATGACACGCAAGCTGAACGAGGCAGTGAATACCTATATAGCAACACTATCTCCAAATGATATCATTATCTCAAACAACGTGGTACAAAAACGACCACCAAGACGAAAGAAAGATGATCTCCAAATCTAGTTAATGATCTACTGAAGAGTCCAAAAACATCAATGATCCTACTTTCTGCTGAACTCGGCGAATCAAAAGGAAGCCGACAATGCATCATCAAAACAGTGGAAAAGGTTCTGGCAAAGTAAATTTCCCAAGTTGCAAAAGAAAAAATGAGTTGATGATGTTCAATCAACTTCTCTGCTAACTTTGGATGAGATTTGGATCTACTACGAATCACCACAAAAAAATGGTAGATTCCTAGTCAGCCACCAATCGAAGTCAAGCCCACCAAAACGACATTCAACATGGACTACTGTGTTTGGAATTAAGATGGGATCGTGCATATTGACTATTGTAAATCAGGAAAATCCATCAACAATACATACTGCATGAGCCTTCCTAATGTATTCAATAACGAGATTTCGGCGAGGAAGGTTCGTAGACTCAAACTTCAATTGTCTAGCTTATAAAGCAAATGCTACATTCGAAAAAAATACTTGGCTGAGTTGGAGGCTACTAAAACACCCACCCCTTCGCCGTTGTTTGAAAAATGAAAATTAGTCTGACTCTTTAGGCGCTTTGATACGTTCAACTCACAGGAGTCCAATGTAATTTTAGACAAAGTAAACTATTATTAATTTCTATTAATAAAAAATCAAGAAATTAAAACCCTTAATTCCTGCATCTTCAATCTGCATCACTATAACTCCATTACAGCCAACTTGATCATTTTTTATTTATGATTTCGTAAACAGTATTTTTCACATTTACCACAGGTTAATAGAGTATAATGACATAACAAAAGTACATATAGATTTCATAGCTTTCCACCGAGGACAAAAGGAACTTATATGGAATAACTTACCTAAGCAAAAATGATGTAGTATTTCCTGAAACAAAAAATATATTTGTTAAAATCTAAAAAACCGATTAAGAGGTTTGAAAAAAAATTGATTACAATAATAATCGTAATAAGTGTATAACTAGTAAAATGTACATAAGTACAAAAATGCATGTGTACTGTGAGAAACAAAAATGTGGAAAATGTAAACTGCAACGTATAGCATTGGATTCACATCCTTTTCATTTACTTATAGCTTGCACAGAGAAAGTAGGAAAACGACTTCGACGAATAGAAAGGTAAACTACTACATAGATTGCAACTTTGTTAATCCATTTATGCACCGGCGGAATCAGATTAAAGACTTCAGTTGTTAGTACTGCGACGCAACGTACAATATACCTTCATATAAGGTATAACAAAGTCCTCTCCTATAATAAATGTTAATAATGCTTGTAATAATAACATTTATTAGCTATAAAAGATGCTCGTAACCAGAGGTAGATAACAAAAAGAAAAATTAAATCAGTGTATGTATATTGCAGTATTTATAATAGTAATTCATGTTACTGGAATAAGGCAAATAAATTGAAAAATTTTAATGATTTTCTATGTTGCGCATGCAAGAGTCTTCAATTATGCCAGGTGTCTAGTGCTGTTATTGGAAAATGTACAGTAGTTAGAAAATTATAGGAAAAATACACAAAGCAATGCCGCAATACATAACAAAGTTGGCATGAAGTGAAAGCAATTTAGACATTCTGGTTTGAATGAATTTATAAAAGCATATCAAAAAAATATTCTCAAATATTACTTGGTCTTTCCAGAGCTAAGATACTACTTCTCTAAAACGGTAGCTGCGTACACAAGTCAAGCGAAGAAGAATGATCAGTTATCTTACTACAACAGATTTTTTGGCATGAATCGATGAATTTTGAAATAGGTAATTTTAACTCAACACAACAGCGAGACTAACATATTAAATATGAAAAAAATTATGTGGATGCCAACAATGCCAAGGGCCTCCAAGGCCTGTAGTGCTGTTATATATATATCGTCAGAGTACACCAGAGTAATCGTTTGCTACTTAATAACAATTTCAATAAACATTTTACTCTCCACTACAGTTGAACGTATTTTACTCTCACTACAAATCATGATTTGGATTATCCCTGTATTCCAGCCAATATTTTAAAAATTCTGTACTTAATTATGGATCCATAAGTCATGCAGAGCTTTTTATCAATAATATTTTTTTGTGAAATTGATTGATTGATTGATGATTGATATCTTGTTGGCCTTGGCTACAGTGGTCATTGAGGCACGTCTTTATATTAATAGACTAAAAAGAAAAGACCTATCCTACAGTTCGAGTAGAAAGAGAACCTAATGTTAATAAGACAGCAAAACAGAAAACGAAGAAGGGTAGACAGTTCACGTCACGGGGTCTATCGTGACGACTTTACAAACAAAAAAGAGAAAGACCGCGGAACAAAGGGTTGAACCAAGGAGACAAAGCTAACCCAAACAGTGAAAATGCACGAATAACAAAGCTAAACTAAAGACGGATTTTATTCTTGGCCAAGAATCCAATCAAACTGTCATATATCATCTTTTTTTTTGTGAAATGTAAGATAAACTTTTTTTTCATTTGTATAAACCTTTTTGGGACATACTGTATATATAATATAATGGTTAGATCGTATAAACTATCAAAACTGTCACTTTTGTCTATGCAAATGTAACTTTTACCAAATGTATGTTCTCGGAGAACGACTTTATTAACAAACTTAGCAAAAAAAAGATTCAAAATATGAGACAGGGTGGCCAATATATCTATAGTCATTTGTGGAAACTATTGCGTCTAATATATAACTTATCTTCTCCTATTCGTTTTGAATCAATCGCGATGATTCAGCAACGGCAACAACACATACAGGGCTTTCATTTAGAATCAAAACCCACGTGATCTCTGGCGTGAGATGACGTAAATAATAAGTTGGTAAAACAAATAATATCCCTAAGCTGTCTAACCTGACAGTTGCAAGGTTGATATTTGACACTTTACGCCTCAGTTTGCCACGTTGTTTTCATTTTTATTTTATTCCTGCATTATCGTTAATTGCCGTTTCGTTAATTCGTTAATAATATATAAAATTTTAATTGTCAATATATGTAAATAAACAGTTCTGGGGGAATTTTTGAATACGTATTACCGTACTGTTAAATGGGTTAGGTACATATCTAAAAGAGGTATTAAATGAAAGCACTGTATAAGTAATACACAAACACCTATGTATGTTATTATTGTGGATGCATTTATATTACCAAATTTATAGAAAATACAATATGTTTTCATGCATTCTTGAATACTGAAAAAATTGTAAACTACATCTTACACATAATTTGCATAAACTTTTGAATCATATCTGAGCTAGTCACATACTTTAAGGTCAAACCAATATGGATTACCCTGTAGGTTATTTGTAATGTACGAAAATTAAATTCCATTTAAAAGCATATTCTAATAACGTTATAATTAAGTGTGAATATTTAATGCATTAGGGGAGTATGAACCTACACCATTACAATGCTGTCCTGTTTTTTTGTTTGATGATGATGACATCATTTACGACCACTTTAAATAATTATAATAAAATAACACGAAGTGCAAACATAAAATACTCCATTAAAATGCAATATAACATAAACAACACCACAGAAATAATTCCAATGGTTTCACGTTTCAAAGCAATCGGAATATTTCTGACCAGTATCAAGTGTACCTATGTAGGAAGAGATTAAATGTCGAGTAGGAAATACCTTATGCAAATCAGACCTTTACTAATAAGAACTGCATTCTTTCTATCTCGCATATCGATCACTAAGCGACAATTACTAGATATATACAGTGTGGTCATAAAGTTTGGAACCAAGCTTATAACGGCATTATTTTACATTTTTAGGAAAAACGCTCGGACAGGTAAATTTTCTTTTTTAAAACGCCATCTTTTGACATACAATTTTTTTCTATTACGTCATTGGTTTTTAGAGTGATGACGTTATCAAACCTTGGCAACCATATTATTTTTTTATCGTTTTTGGTAGATCTCTATATCCTCCAAATAGTGATATAAAACAATTGGTATGTTGCATCACAATTTTTTTAAATAATATAAATTTAGAAAAAAATAAGAAAATTTTATTTTCGTACAAAATTAAAATTAAATTAAAAAAAATACATCTGAACTTAAATTTATTGTTACAGTTAACGTAAATTTTCAAAATGGACCCCACCAACCAACTGACACTGTCCCAGCCGAGTGTAAACACTTCGTATACTCGCCCCAATTATGTCTGGGGATATCTGTGTAATTTCGACGCGAATTCGTTGTTTTAAATCTTCTAAATTGTTCGGTTTGTTAAAATAAAATTCCAAATAACCCCACAAAAAAAAGTCTAAAGTTTTTTTCACACTTCTGTCTTGTGTGAGAACTTAAATATTCTTCTTGAACAAAGCGGATCGTAAAAAGCACATGTACTCATGTTACTATGCAAAAAATTTACAGAAACCAAAACACGCACTTTTTTGCAAGATATTTCTTTATGACATTCTTTCTTCTTTTTATACAAATTATGTACAACAATAATATTTTGAACTTGTTTCTACGGCGACAACATTGTTGAATGACATATTTACTTCTATTTTTGACGTTAAATTTGTTAGACATTGCGTAAAAATTGTTCATTTTCGCTAATATAAAAAATGGCACATTTATCTGAGCGAGAAAGAATCGAAATTTTAATTATGGTTGGGTATGGGGACAGACAAAGAACACACGCAGAAGCATGCGAATTGTTTAACCATGAACATCCTGATAGACCTCCAATTGCCAGGTCTACGGTGACAAAACTAGTTGGAAAGTTTACCGAAACTGGATCCGTAAAAGATCGATCACGGCAAGGTAGAACTCAAGTAGGAGAAGATGTAAAATTAAATGTGCTTCTAGAAGCAGAAGAAAGGCATCATGTTTCCACCAGACAACTTGCGTTAGCCAATCAGGTGGCTCACTCATTTGTTGTCAACTTATTTAAAAAAGAACACTACCATCCTTACAAAGTTCAACTTGTACATGAATTACATGAGGATGACCAAGACCGTCGACTGCAGTTCTGTGAAGACGTAATGTTACGTTGTGACCAATATGCAAATTTCTTGGAAAACATCGTCTTCTCTGATGAAGCTACGTTCTGCCTAAATGGATCTGTTCACCGCCATAATTGCAGATATTGGTCGCAGACCAATCCGCATTGGACTCAAGCGTTTCATACTCAGCGCAGAGGAAAAGTTAATGTATGGGTTGGAATGATTGGACGACGCATTTTAGGACCATATTTTTTTGAAGGAAATTTGACTGCTGTGCAATATTTAGAATTTTTAAGATTTGAACTGGTTCCAGCGCTCGCTGTTATTTTCCCAAATCACGAAGATGGGGATGTACCCCATCCAAATATTTGGTTTGGTTCGTTGGGTTTGGACGGGGCACCTGCTCATTATGGTGTAGAGGTTCGCCACTATCTTAACCAAATATTTCCCAATAAATGGATTGGACGGAGAGGCGCAATAGAATGGCCACCTCGTTCTCCTGACCTGACTCCGTTAGACTTTTTTTTGTGGGGTTATTTGAAATCGAAAGTGTATTTTAACAAACCGAACAATTTAGAGGATTTAAAACAGCGAATTCGCGTAGTAATTACATAAATATCCCCAGACATAATTGAGGCGAGTATACGAAGTGTTTACACTTGGCTGGGACAGTGTCAGTTGGTTGGTGGGGCCCATTTTGAAAATTTACATTAACTGTTACAATAAATTTAAGTTCAGATGTATTTTTTTTAATTTAATTTTAATTTTGTACAAAAATAAAATTTTCTTATTTTTTTCTAAATTTATATTATTTAAAAAAAAATTGTGATGCAACATTGTTTTATATCACTATTTGGAGGATATAGAGATCTACCAAAAACGATAAAAAAATAATATGGTTGCCATTTAAAAAAAGGGTTAATAACGTCATCACTCTAAAAACCAATGACGTCATAGAAAAAAATTGTATGTCAAAAGATGGCGTTTTAAAAACGAAAATTTACCTGTCCGAGCATTTTTCTTAAAAATGTAAAATAATGCGGTTATAAGCTTGGTTCCAAACTTTATGACCACACTGTACAAGATAATAAGCGACACACTACGCTTCAATTCAATACAATCGATTGGAAATAAAAAAATGTATCAAGTAGCAGTTTTATTCATATGTATCAAACTTAAATACCAATTCAAAAGCAAATCTTTTAATGTATGTACATATGTTTATTCGACAAAATTAGAAACCACTCCGAAATCACGAGCACTAAAATATTTTACGATGCATCTGAGATTGGAGAATGTAATATTATAGCCGTACACCAAATATAATCTATGTAGAAGAAAGTGAAATCGAACTTCTTTTCATCGTCGTGACTGTCAAATTTAAGAGAAATGTGCTAAAGTTTTTTTTTGTTTCGACTTCTCTACATCTAATCGGTTGATTGAGCATCATTTAGACAAAACGTGTTATCTAAATATCAGAATCTTCTATATTTTATTGGAAAAATGTCAAGCACCTCATCTCGTAAGTAAATGGAATGATAATTATGTGTTTTCACTTGATAGCAATATAAATGATTCGGAATCAATAATTGCTTTATTAGTGACCAATGTCAATAAAGGCATGAAAATTGTTAAAATTAATTGATGTGTATAATATTATTGCAGGTTTAGCCCAAACAATAACCCTAATCCTGTTGTTTCAACATTTTTATACACTTGTAATTTAATGGCTTAGAATTCACTTACTTTAATAACCTTAGACCAATTAGGCAGGACTATAAATTCCACGAAGAAACAAATCCGATAGATAAATCAGTAAACATTTTAAAACAATTAAAATAAGTACCCATATATTCCAGAAAACGCTGTAGATCTCCACTAAAAGGTGCAAGGAAACATCTACCAAGATATAGAGCGATAAAGAAGTTAATTTAGTATTACAGCAATATAATTTTCCAACACTATCTAAAACAAAAAATGCATTTATTTAACTGGAACGAGGAGGACGGGTCTACAGTCGCAGGCGTAATAAGATCCCATGGCTAGCCAAGCCCAGGTGTAATTAGCAAATGCTGTTTTGGGGAATGTTACAGCATGAATTATTATTGTTAAAATATGTTTAGTCTCTTTTGCATTCAGAGCAAGTGCAGAGCTGTTAGATTTCGTAACAAACAGTCCCTAACTACATACTACCTCTATTACTGGTGCAAAGTACTATTGAAGGGCTCATGTGAAATACTCACAACTTTCAGACTACCTTTTCGGAACAATGTTTAGGTTTACGTGGACAAAATCTGCTTTGTTTGCACATCTACGCTGGACAAACTTCATGAGTGTAAGATTAAACTTCTCATTCACTCTCACTATAGTTTTCCGAAGGATTACACAGACTTGAGCCAAACCATGACAACATGTGGATAGTAGGTATTGTATTTCCATTAGAGTACTGTTTTGCTCCACCAAAGTATTACAATTTTTCTCATTTTATTAAATAATTTTTAATCTATTTCTGCGGCAATTTTCAGTATAGTTGAATCTATGATTTTCACATAGTTTAACTAACAAATGATTAAGTTCAAACACAAAACGTATAGTGTAATAGCAGAAATTCCATAATAGCGTCCTAAATTTCGTAAAAATCATAGAGAATATAAACTGTACATATTTTAATAAGATCTGTTATTTTACATAATAAGCAAAACTAATTTTCTCGTCCGCGAATAAATTTAAATTATATAATTAATCTTAAAATGCGAAAAAACAGCATTTTCGTAATATTACTGAAATAAGCTTACCGTTCCACACACTACGCACCGAATTTCGACGGGCACCTACGATATTACGAAACGCATTCAAATTTGTGATGCATTCCATTACAGTTCCATTTTACGTGAGGATCACGTTTCGGTCACATTGTGTTCACGGTAACATATTGAATGAAAGTAGCAACTTTTATTGTTCAGATCGTGCCAACGCTGTTAAATATGTAACGGCCGTTGAATTCTAATGTCCAAGTCTGCGTGAATGAAACTCTTACATGTATGTATATGTATATTAGACATTAAACGAGATAATAACATAAATAAGGCGAATTCATTGTTCACGAACTCGTATTAATGTAGGATAACTATCTTTCTGCAATTATTAACTCTAAGTGACATTGTCGTACCGATATTTAACGTTAACCTTGATACCAACCAGATTATCCGTCGTTTATCATTATATTATTGCTTTGCTTACCACCGTAAAATGCGTTGCGTTCCTCTAACTGTACATGCTACCCATGCTTAAATGTGCTATGCCACACACTAACACTTTTTGTCACAATCCTCTGTTACTGGTACGAGTGGGTTTAAAATATTGATATGAGTGATTGCCCACGCCCGGACGTGAACCAATTACTATTTACAAAAATGCTGGTACTGATATATCCTCCAACTTTCATTGAAATAAACACCTTATATACCTTGAGCCACCGCTGTTTGGTATATTTTATGAGATATAATGAAATTGTAGTACTGCAAATTAGCTTATTTAAAAATGTTATTGACAACCAAAGTAGAGAAATTAAAGCACCACAAATAAGTTGCGGCCAAACTTATAGTTAATAGCAATATCGTGCATTTTGGAAAATGTACTAAGCTTAATTTATATACGGGATTTTATTGCATTAATAACGATCAATATTTGGTTTGAGTTGTAATACTGACAATCTAAATATGTTTTCCTGTGGTGAGTGCTGCTGCAATGACTTCCTAATGTGTATTGCTTGCAAAGACCGCAGCTTTTGCCGTATAAATTATATATTCATCGATTTTTACGGTTACAGAACATTACTAACGCCATCTATTGAAACAAGATATAATCTGAACGATCTATTGGTAGGTAGTAATAGTGCTTAAAGTGGCAGTACTTTTCGTTGTTTTCTTACAAACATGTGATGCAATAACGAGTTAGTCTTTGTTGAACTGGTTTAAGCGGTTTCAAAATGGTCGTGATGCTTTGGAAGATGGCTCAAAGCCGGCCGTTCAACGAACAAAATGGCAAAACATTGACGAAAGAGTTGACAAACAGAAAGTTTGTAGTCGCACAGTTTGTTCCTCGTACCTTGAGGACCACCAACTTGCTCGCGTTGATCGTTGCAAAGATATTAAACTATCCAGGCAAAATCACAGATTTATAGAATCAATTGCACCTAATGACGAGACTTGGTTGTTAAATATGATCCCCAAACAAACCAAAAATGCTATGTGGTCCCTAGCTTCTCCCAACTCGATAAATTGCGTTTCTAGTCACGTGAGAAAATTTGTTTTTACGTCACTAAAAGTGTTAGATATCCATCAAATTCGGTTATGGAAGGTTTGACTGACAATGAGACAGACATATCGAGCGTTGAGGGGATCGTTTGTGTGCACCACTATGCAGAACTGCTGCTGTAAAGTTTTGGCAAAAAAACCAACTTCGTGTTACAAAAACCTCCGTATTCGCTAAATTTGTCACCATGTAACTACATATTTTCTCTTTCTAAAACTGAAACTGATTATGAAGGAAACGTTTTACGACAATATTGGACAAGCCTGAAAAACCGAAGGAGAATGTATGAGGCAATTTCGTAAAACGACTTAAAAAACCTATACCATCATTAATTAATATTAAATAATTTGTCAACTGTCGAAAAAACTAGTTTCTTGTTTATTTTTTCGACACAAGGTGTAACATTGCCTCGTTAATTATGTCTCAACAACAAATCTTAAATCTTCCGAAATTTTCATCTCGGAAAGGCCACAAATGTCTTCGACAATATCTGAAACCGGAACCATAGGTATTGCCGTATTTATAGTCATCACCTCTTATCTCCGCGATTATCGAGCTGTTTATCAAACAATTTTTGGATGTAAAACGTGATGGGGGTAAAGTAATTTGTACAACTAGGAAACTTTGCAACACGTTTCTAATATGCAGAATTCGAATATATTCACCAGAAAAAGCAAGAAAGCAATTAATAGGATAATCAAGAAATGCAGGCATTACGTGACATTCATCGCCTTTATAAACTCGAAAAAGGCTTGTTACCGCTCCTAGGAAATTGGTGGTGTGACTACATAGAATTGTTGATGAATAACTAAGTAAAGGTTACAAGGGATCACCGGCGCGTGTCCACCTCCGATTTTGATGAAACCTTACAGATCGAAAGAGTACCTCAAAATAAGAGATACGTAGTTTTTTTATCGGCGTATCCGCACGATTTTGGGGTACAGCTCCGTACAAAGTTTGGACAATTTTTCAATTTTTGCAAATATTTCCGAAACGATGATATATATTAGATTTTCTTCCTAACATAATTTGCAGTATATTGCATGGCCCTAAGCGTGGCGTCGTCCGTATTCGCAAAAGGTTAATAACGGGGGACGGGGTGTCCTATACCTTCCATTTTTTAACATTTTTTCTTTTTCTTATTCATCAGAGCAGGGCCGTTTCTACATAGAATACGATGATGTATAACAAGTTTAGAAAATTAATAATAGTAAAAGTAGAAAAATAATAAAGCTTCAAAATTAATAAACTTGTCCATTGATATAAACCAAATGAACTATAACAGATATAATTTTCTTTCCTTAACATAATTTCCAGCATAATACATGGCCCCAAGGTAGATATCTTCACAAAATGCTAATAACGGGGGACGGGGTACCCCATACCACCCATTTTTTAATAATTAATTTTTTCATTGTCCACCAAAAAAAGATCGCTTTTACAAAGAAAACGGTGATGTATAATAAATTTAGAAAATTAATAACAGTAATAATAACTCAAAAAAAGTTTATATACGTATCTATTGTCATGAATTTGATATGCATGTGAGTTTTATTAATTATTCAGTCACTTCAGATATAACTGGTAATTTGTATTATAAATTCTACGCGATAAGGGATCTGGTGATTGATCATATTACAGTTATTGTTTTTCTAAACTTGTTATACATCATCGTATTCGATGTAAAAGCGGCCTTCTGTTGAGGAATAAGAAAAAGAAAAAATGTTAAAAAAATGGGAGGTATGGGGTACCCCGTCCCTCGTTATTAACTTTCTGCGCATACGGACGACGCCACCCTTGGGGCCATGCAATATGCTGCAAATTATGTTAGGAAGAAAATGTAATATGTTATAGTTTAGGAAATATTTGCAAAATTGAAAAATCATCTAAACTTTGGAGGGGGCTGTACCCCAAAATCGTGCCGATACGCCGATAAAAAATACGTGTCTCTTATTTTAAGGTACTCTTTCGATCTGTAAAGTTTCATCGAAATCGGAGGGAGACACCCGCCGGTGTTTCCTTGTTAGTCAAATAACTTTTTAGTATCCATTTCTACATTAGCATTGCTTCCATCAACCATTGCATGGTCTATGAATAACATTTGCCAAATTTTCGTTTATAGTCCTTCTCCCCACAAGATTTTTCTTCTCTTTCAAAGATGATGTTCCAAATAAAGTATAAGTATGCAGTTTTTTTTAAAAAGAAAATATGTTTTGAAACTAGAGATTCTGAAACAATTTTTTTCCAAGTTGATGATCAATGTCATTCAGTGCTTCTACGTCTACCAATCCTCGGTTAAACACGTTGCAAATAATCACAGCACAATGCAATGCGTTTCCATAACAAAGCTTTTAATCACCTATCCCATTACGTTTCTTGTTGCTGTTGTGAACATTTCTTTTACAAAGAGAGGCACTCCTATTGGTCAAGTATTAAGAAAAAGTTGTGTCGTGTTTTAGACTAGTAATAGAATTTTGATTTTGTCACATTTAAGACATCTGCTGTCAGCTTCCATTATTAACCATAATAGTAAGGTTCCTCTTGACGTCATTATCTTCCTTTCTTTAAAGTCTGGCTTTGTTACATTTAATTCTGCAATCTTTTAATTCAAGCATGGTTGACCAGCAATTGAATCATTCTATCGTGATATCTGATCCTTACCAGCACAGGCCTGCTTGTTTTTCCACTCTTCCACATTCGTACAGCACAATGTATACAGAGCCTTTCGTCGTTTGGTTCAGAATTCCTAGCTAATCTTGTAGCTGTTGTCTATTTTCGCGATTTCCTTGTACAAGGTTAACAATACACAACACAGATAGCCCAACAAGAATGCTATTAATCATTCGTACTCTATAGTCTTTTGATATTAATCGAATATTGTTCTTATTCACACATTCATTTAAGTAAACATTACGTTCATCACTAACGCAAAGAATAAATTCGGTCATAATAAATTATAGTCATTGGACGTAATCTTCGCTGTCTACAAGCAGCAAAGCTTGAACGCCTTCATTTCTTTGCATGGCAATGGATACAGAAGTCCTATGGATGCTCCAACCTAAAAAAATGCCGGAAGGAAAACTATTACTTCAATGTCTAGGTGTATTATGCTGAATACAACTTTTTTGTAAAACAGGATATTCTATAACTGTTTAAAAATCCATAAAATTTCTGGATTTCGAACTATAACGTAGGCGTAGGAATAATAAACATGACCTATAACATAGATATAATCCTACAAAATGTCAGACAAATACACTACTTGACAGGAAATTCAAACGCATTATGGGTAAAAGGTCTAATTAGAAGATAGTCTTGACAAAATTAGAAACAAGTATAGAACCAGCACGCTTCAATTCTTGTTGCTAACACTGTATGTGCGCTCAAAGGTTCCTCTTTGATAGCCGTATTTCTTGCTTAAGTGATACTATTATTTAACAGTGTTTATTGTGCAAGTTCCACTTTTTTACGCTTTTATAGCTGTTTTCCGTATAAACAGATAAATCAGATTCTGATTTGGACGTCTAATGCTGCCCTAGATTACGCCCGGAAATATATTTTATGTATATTACCGCTACATTTTAATTTTTTTCCGCCATTTTATATACGTAATAATTACTTATTAAGCTGGCGAAATAAAGCGGTCGATTGAATTTCTTGCAAATTACATAAGATATTTATTATGCACCAGTTTCTCTTTTTTACACACTACAGTCGATAATTATTCTTGAACGGCACTTTTTCTATTAAGCCAATGATACTGCGTACAGTAATCCAGCACCAACGGCTAATGGGTACTGCAGGACAAAGAGAAAATGTCAAGCATTATGAAGTGAGTAAAACACCTGCATCATTTACCATCCTAACTTAAACATTTACTGCTTTATTATATAGTCAAGAATTTCGTCATAAACATATAATAAATCTAGTATGAATTGCCAATATTGTAATTTTAGTGTGATAATTGGAAAGTACAGTCAGTTTTCACACCATTTACATTCTAGTACAGATTTTACGAGTTTTACGTTGTATATGTAGTTATCAGTCAGATGGTTAAGTGGCTATAATTATCCATAGAGATAACCATAAACTGCGATTGTTACAGGTGTCAACATTTGTAGAAGTTGAAAGGTCTTGGTAAACGTCACCACAAAACAGGATAATATTATTTTAAAGGGTTTTGTTTTTTTTGTGAATAGATATCTTAACAGATAATTCAAGCAATCCATGCAAACCAAAACAAGTATCTACTACCTATATAATTGTCAAGTTATTCGAGAAAGTAAGCTTTTGTGCTAAATTACGCAATATATCTACCTTTGGCTACGACGAGACAAAATTAGAAACAAAAAAGAAAATACGAACTAAATTACTTAAACAGCACCAATATGTGGGATTATCTGCTAATAAAGCTGTTTTTCACAATGCTCGTTGAAAAATAACTTCTGGCGCATTTAATGCTATGCTGCTTCTTCTCACGGCTGTGACGCTCGATTGCTCCAGGGCGAAAAATTGATGAATTATACATCTCCGTAATTGCTACTGTTTCTAATTCGAGACCTGTATATTCATCATTATACTAATGTATGCTTATGTAAGATTATAGAAAGGATAACGTCAATGACAGACGCGTACACATCCAATTTGGCGCGTTTCAGTTGAATGGCTTAATTAATGAAAGAATATGTGATTTTTTTCGCCGTCATTCGCTTCTGATCTACAGTCTAAAGACTCTTTATACATTCCAAGTTAGTATTTCTTCCCATCTATGACCCGCTTGGATTGATTCGACGAATATGGTAGGCATTGCCGACTTGCTGCTGGTCGATTATATGCAAGGACAATGACACTCGCGGCGAAGCAAGCAAGATTTTAATTCTACCCAGTTGGCTGAACGCATTAATGACTATTGAATAAGGCGCTCGTGTAATAATAATTATGACATGTTGGACGCGTGTACTTACATTAGCCGGTAATATCTAACCCGAACATTCTTCTAATTAGTGKTATTATTAATGGCGAATGTTCTTACTATCGACGTTATTAATAGGTAAGAAGATGAGATAAGTGTACGTTAGGCTATTACGCAATGAATTATCGAACAAAACTTTATTAATTATAGCCATTTGATATTTACTAATGCTTTTTGCGTACATCATCCAAATGTATGATTAGTATAGTTTGTTCGACAAAATTGATTCGAACAAGGACGTAAGAAGCTTTTAACCGAACTTCATCGTATTTGTAACATAATTTTTTTGTTAAAACGAACAGATTCCCTGTTCTACGTTCTTTATAGGAATGCATTAATTTATGTGTCACTAAAAAAACTAAACTTTCTTTATTCTTTCATACATGCATTTTGTTGCTAATTGGAAATCGTGAATTCCCTTGCTTGGATGAATCCTGAGACTTTTACAGAGCTGTTCTCTTAGTAACAGCTCTTTCATTGCCTTTGATTCGAGTGGGTTGGCATCCAGCTGATATCATATAGTAATTGAATTTGACAGTTCGCAATGCTCTAAAGATAGTTCTGTGCAAGTATTGATAGCGATGGCAAATTAATTAATTCTGTATCAGTCAGATAGGTAATCGCGGCCATTTAATAAAGTAATTGACGTACCGGAGTGGAAGAATACATGTGAATGTGATTGTTGTCACAGAACTGTCACTTCGTTAAAGAAGTGTATAGCATTGTGCCATAATTAGAGTTGGACGGGATTTTCAAGAATGGAAAGGTTTCCAGCCGGTCGCAAAAATGGGTTCGAATAGTTTTGGTATTGCTTACGAATTATATGCTACAAAATAATAAAAGAAGTCTTTAAGTGAACTAATTCAAATATGTTATGAGCAAATTTTGCCTACAAAATTAAAAATTAAGACAAAGTATGGGTATCAAGTATAATAATATGCTATATTTCGTACTATGCTATATACTATTCGCTACTGCTATTGCTATATACTATATACACGACAAAGACATTTTGTAGCAAAAAGGGCGCATGTCCACGATCACGACACTCGTTCTAAGGAAGAATTGTGCTCTGCATTCTGCCGTTTGTCGGTAACGCAATCCAGTCCGAAATACATGGGTGTAAAGTGCTATAACAAGCTTATGACTCTTAAAAATCTATCGCAAGTGAAAAACGGTGCTCGGTTTAAACACGAACTAAAAACGTTCTTAATAGATAGGTGTTACTACACTTTGGAGGAATTTTTTACTGATCATGATGCTACGCAACCGTATTTTGTATCTATTGTATTTATTGTCTGTAATTGTAAATATATATATATATATATATTGTGACGAATCCCATAAGGTGCAACACGCACGTTGTAACATTCTGAGGAAAATAAATGAAATGAAATGAAATGAAATGCCAATTCTGCTGAAGTCTAGTTATACAGGCGGATTTGGCAAATTACGTTACGGACTGTTACTTCTGTTTATATAGCTGAAGAGTTTTCAAAAAGCAATAAACACAAAATGACGTATCCAGATATTCCATCTGGAACCATGCTGTGGAGAAGAACTGATTGTAAACGTCCAATTCTAATACATTCAACTTCTTTTGAAACCTATTGCCATTTTGAAGTGATCTGACGTATATTCTTTCTAAAGAACCACAAATCATTATTCACTCAGACCACAATAACTAACAGAACCATTCGCCATCTGATTCACTGCTTATCCCGATTCCAATATTAGTGACATTATACGTTATTCAGGCATTCAAAAGTAAGATTCCTCATCTGAAATCCACCAATGGACTGCCAGAAATTCCAATAAATGTTGAAAGACGTCTCAACAAAAGAGTAGCATACCCCCGCCAAATTTTGCTCCGAACGGTGAAAATTTAACCTCAAATTTCGTGTTATCGATAATCGAACTTGACATAACCTAAAAAAAATAACTAAGTCAAATACTACGATATCAGTAGAGAAACCCTAGTACCACTTCAATTACCTGAAACGACATACCTAAATACCTGAGATCCTACAAAAGACCGGAAACATGCATGAACTTCAGCTGATCCAAGGAGGAGCCCAGTTAGCGGCTAACGCGGTTTATATGAAAATGTTTTCTTGTTCGCTATCAAGAACTTTAGCCAGTGTTATTTAACGTAAGTAATTAAAGGTTATTTTCTCTTAACTGTCAATTAAAGGAATAATGTAAGCTGATTTACGCTAATGCATCACTTTACAAGTATATAGTTAATACACTTGAATAACAATATTGGATTTGGTGAATTAAAAAGAGCAATGCCGTGAGGCACGAGTAAATAAAAACACATAACATTTTTGTCTTACTTAAATCAAAATACCTAACTAGAAACCTTTATTTGGGTTAGTAGATGTTAAAAAAAAAGAATCATTTTAGATTTGTTTCTTTCTAAGAATTCAATAAAATAACAATATTTTAAACAGACGATTTCATTTATTTGTTTGTTAAGAACAACTGATGAGATTAAGGAACAAAACAGAGATTGCAGTAAAGTTACCTTTTTTTACAATTAAAGAATACAGTAGATATAATATTTTTAACCAAATACTTCAAAATGTTATATGGCTCTTCAACAGTACAAGTACGAGATTAGCTAGTAAGGCCTTCATAAAACAGGATGCAATTTGGATTGCACAAGTTGATACATTTTGGTCAAATGATAAGTGTTAGTTGTTAAAAAATAGTTACTAACAACTTACTGAAATTACCAACTTCTTAATTGAAAAGGGCTTCAAGGATATACTAATAAGATTTTATAGAAAATTGAGCTTAGAAATCTCCTTGCGAACTCATGAGCTATATTTTTTCAATAAAAAACGTAGAAAGCAGTTTCAGATCTGTCATGCAATTAAACACCACGAAAACGCTAGCAGTAACAAATTTTACCTAAATATTATTATCAGTACTAAAAAATTTAAATATCTTAAAAAGAAATCAATTTAACATTTCTAATTTAAATCCATACGCAATCGCTTGATGATTTTTTCTACCTACAGATTTCGTTGAATGCGGAAAAATTCCACTTTTGTACCATGTTAGCCAAAGTAAAGAACCTTGTACATAAATTAATCTCTTAGCAACAGCCAACGCATGAACGCAATCCATCAACACGAATTAGACATATTTTCGCCAAAAAATCTAACCAGACAAGTTTTTATACGAACCCTAACAACATTTTTATGTATTCGTGTAATTAGAACGTAACATTTTGAACGCTAGATGTTGGGAAATTGAACGAAAGCTTGATTACTGATTAGTGGTGTCACTGTTTTCGAACTGAATTTGCATGTTATACTACAACCTCCGGGCTACTAATATATGTCCACCTAGACTGGATTGTTATTCAAAGTCAGTGATATATAGCGCGATAGTACTATAACGTTTATATAGGTACCTATACATACATATATCTATTTAGTCATTCGAGTATGTACTACGAGCAATGACTATTCTGAGTAAGTGTACATAAATTATGAACTCGCGATTTAATTTTTATCAGCTCTAATCAAAGTTAACCTATCTAATAGTAATATATTACTCTTGAACTCCTGTATAGCTACAGTATAATGTAAATTTACTGTTAGTTCACGTGAGATTTGTATCTTTCAATTCACAATGGTTGTAAATCCGGGTGTATAACGTTAGAATAGAATGAAGTTAATTTGCTAATTCAAAAGAGAATGCCCGTAGCACTGAAGGTACTTGCTTTATGTTGGTATGATAATACACTGTGTAGGAATTGGAGACGAGCAATAATCAATAACGACTTTTCAGAAATTAATGCGTACTAAAGTTATGTGTGGGATTTCTAGGAAGGTTAGTTAAATCACTAAATCACTTACATACAGCATAGTATTCACTTGCATAACATTTTGTGAGTTAAATATTAAAGAAATGTAAAATAGCAAATTACTAAAACTACCCAGGTAGCATGTTCACGTTTTCTTGAAATAAACCAACCCTCTACACTAAGTTTTTTGTGATATAGACAGCTATAACGGCTTCTTAAAATGGCATTGGTGTGTGGTATGTAATGCAGTGTATGAAATGTATCTACAATATGTATAATACTGCGTCATGGCCAATTTATGATATTTATGTTCTAAAAGTTTGCTTCCACTAACTATAAAACCCGACAATCAGGTTCGGAAAAACTGTAGTTATGAACTACCAGAAAACTTACAAGCAGCTCTTTTTAATCTGAGGTACAACATCTTAAATGTGATTTCTTCTATTTTCTGTGTATATATTTGGTTTATAAGAAATTGAAAAAATAAAGTTTTGGTTAAATGCATGTATTACCTACACAAAACAACTTATTTCCAAAATTGGTGTCAACTTCAGCATTTACAGGTATTTCACAAAAAATTGGCAGCTATTCCCTGCAGTTTTTACCATTGTGTTACGCAATTCTAAAAATAGTATTATACAAGGTTAAATTGAGGAATAGCGGCGTAACTCCGATTTTCGTAATTTTTGATATACGTATCCTTGCTTCTTAAAACGGGAGGAAAAAATAATAACAGTAACGATATTTTGAGGTTAGGTTGGTCATTTTATGTAAAGTGCTTCCCTTTGCAGGACATTACTATGACGTATAACGTATCCTTGGATCCAAAAACGACAAAAATGCGAATGGGTTGCCTATCGTAAGGCTTTGACTCTATTATTTTAAAATGCAACATAGGGATATGTTGCATAGTAAAATAATAGCACTGTATGTAGGTATAGGGTTGGCCATTTAAGGTTGTGGTTTTTAAAGTCATATTAAACATACAAAACATTAATTTAAAAAAAGGATTTATGAGTGCAATTAAACAACAAGATCTACGGTTTAATAAATCAGGTTTTCGAAGTGAGAGCCTCGAGCAACGATAACATTTCGCAGCCTCTTCTCAAATTCTCCACAAACTGCCTGAAGTGTGGCATGCGGTATCGCTTCTATTCGCTGATATTACCAGTTCAAGGTCATCCAGGGTGTCTGTACCATCGCGATGTACCGTATCTTTTAATGATCCCCACAGGTAGAAATCGCAAGAATTGAGGTATGGACTATACAGGCTGTCCGCGATATACAAAGCATGCTTTTAAGGGATGATAGCTACAACGATTTAGAAACAAAAACATATAATACCCCTTGGGTCTATCTGTAAGCGTAAACGAGAATAAAAATTATTTCTAAAAAACCTTATTTGGTCAAACTGTACAAGAAAATCATCCATATTCCTTCTTAAATAACCAAAAAACCATATCAAAAATTTAGAGTTGAAAATAACTGAAAACAACGATGAAAACGAATTATTTAATACTTTGAAATTGAAGCGTGGTGTCATTTCTCTTACACCATACTGTACACGTCTTTAATAGAAGCCCACCTGCAAGCCAAGCATCTTATGTTTATACGACCTTGAACTACATTAGACCATTGCATCGTACGAAGTCAATGGCCATACGTTTTAAAAATATCCGATCAATAGGAAAGAGGTATCTTTGAGTTTTTTTTTAATAATGTTATGACAATAAAATCGATGTTATGTTGAAGTTAGAGTAAAAAGGGCGTGTTTAATAGCAGCTTTCGATCGGTAAATGAAAATTTAAGGTGAGGGAAAGTCGCATTGAATGAAAACAATGTAAGTGCAATTATGTTATGGCGCTTTAAGCTCTTTCGTAAAGGCTACTACAAAATTTAGTTCTTTTCTTTTATTTGTGATAAATTGCTGGTCCTAAAACAGGACCTTTTTGAGATACAGGAGAAAATGTATTACAGGAAAGGCTCGATGTGTTGCCCATTTGCAAGAACACACGCCTGTAATCGTCGGGTAAATCCTGCACTGATCGGCTGGCGCTGTACAGTATGCGTCGAAGTTTGTGACATGAGAAATAATTTTTTTCTCGTTTTCGCTTACAAATAGACCCAAGGTGTATTAGGTATATGTTTTTGTTTCTAAATCGTTGCAGCTATCATCCCTTAAAAGCATGCTTTGTATATCGCGGACACCCTGTATAGTGGCCATCTTATCCCTCCGCCTGTAAACTGTTGAGCGTCAAGATCAATGAATCTGTTACCGAAATGTTCTTCAAGAATGTTTAAAACTTCTTCCGTGCGATGCGGACGAGCTCCCGTCTTGCACAAACCATGCATTCTCCACCATAGTTAATCCATGCGCCACGGGAATAAAAGGCTCAGTAAGAATTTCACAATATTTTTGCGAAGTACCTAACGGTTCCAGTGATAATCACGGGACCGACAATTTCTGCCGACGAGATAGCACACCATACAGTCAACCGTCGAGGGTTAAGTGGACGAACAATTGCTAGATGTGGATTCTCTGTACCCCAATGTCTCCAATTTTGCTTATTCACATAACCGGATACATCGAAATGTGACTCATCCGAACACCGCACTAGTTCCAATGACATGCTGCCATTTTCAATGCGTTCGATTATTTCATTCGCAAAATCGAAGCGTCGTTCCATATCAAACGGTCTCAACGGCTGATTCATCTGGATTTTGTATGGTTTCATCTTTAGATATTGCTTTAGGATCCGCCTTAGTGGAGTACAGGGTATTTCAAGTTCTTGAGATGCTCTTGAGGTCGATGTTGAAGGTTGAGCTGTAAAGTGCTCCCGTACTCGTTCTATGGTTTCCGGTACCTGGATGGTCTTTTGACGTTCTGTAACAGTTGATTTTTCGTCTGCCGCAGATGCTGTTACATCAAGTTTCACTACAATCCTAAGATATTGTGGGATTAGTAGACATGGAAACACGGTAACGAATACTTTATTACTTTTCTAAATTTATCTTTTTTCCTTACCTTTTTATAGTGTTTTCCGTTGGTGCGTTATTTCTCCCGATAGAGTACGCAAGTATCTTGCCGTAGCTACAAAAGATTCCCCATTTCTGTAATAATATTTAATTAATTCCACACGCATTTCCGTTGGATAGGATGCCGTCTTGAAAACTGATAAGGCAAATTTTTCATATACTTATTGTAAACCGCGCTGGGCTCTCTAGTGTCAAAAGTATATATTATATAAATTTCTATTTATCCAAGGGAATAGCGCGATTTTTAAAACCGCAACATTAAATGACCAACCCGTTGTGTATATCTGTTGTACAAAACGAAATATTTTTCATGATTTTGACTATGGTATCGGCCAAAAATATATGTGACAGCTGTCAAATTGTCCAAACTTAATTTATAAAAGTTTAATTTGTTTTTTAAAAGTACTTACTTGCGTGCACTCTCTTGGCAGGTTTAATAGCTAAAATACTTCTGAAAGCTGTTAAATGTCATAGGATTGCATTTTTATGTTTTAATGAATGTAACTGTCAAAAGATTTGATGACAGCTGTCAGTTTTTAGAATTTAGCAATGGACTATCAAAATATAAAGATCAGAAGAATCACAGTCACAGTTGTAATCACAGTTGTAAACAGTTATTTTTCGTAAGTTTATACTTTTTAGTCGTTACGATTTCTTGTCCTGAGAATATTCAAAAGTGGTAAAGTATTTAGTAGCAGATAGTGCACCCTCTTAGCAGAAAAACCAGTAGCAGCTCCTTTCTCTGATAAAAGTGCCCTGCAAATCGCAATTTGAGAGATATGTATCAAAGCGTTAATTATAAAAGTTACAATACTCAAATCCTGCAAAATTACTTTGAAAAAAAAGCATTCTTTTTACAAATTAGCAGTGGATAGAACAGTTATACGTATTACAACCGCCAAAATAAGTATTCTTGTAGTTTAACAGCTTCTGACAATCTATAATACGCTGGATTTACATTTTAGTTAGTTTTATTGTTTGAAAGCTGGTAGAAAATTGTGATGAGTATGACAAAAATGTTTCAGAGCTATAATTATTAAATTCGAAGGTAAATTACTAATTTCCTTGAAGAATTGATGCATTTTTTTGTAGTTGCTACGTAGTTTCTGTGCAGGTCGAGCGTAAACTGAGAATTTTTAGTTTGGCAAGAAAGCATGCTTTTGGTCTGGGTGATTATGAATGAAAATATTGAAAAAGGTTTTTTTCTTCAGAGAATTAAACCATTTTCGATTGCATTACTTCTGGAGGGTAGCGGCTACTAAATTGTTTTTATAAAGATACAAACAAGGTAGTTTCTACAACTACATTTCCGCGGAAATATTTTGATAGAAATGGTTAAATAAGAAGATTATTACCAGAGCAGTAATGTGTTTCGGAAAATCTGTATTTACGCATTAAATTTTTATTTTATGAATACAAGTCAACATTGAAACCCGGCCAGTATTCTTTGCAATTCCCCTTACAACATAAAAATTGAGTAAAGTTAATAAAGATTATGTCGCTTTCCTTCAGAAATATCTGGCTATTAATGTCTGAGATTCTTGTGGATTTAAGCAAGCATTGCAAATATATTTTTTACATTTTTCCATTACAACAATGTAGAAGTTCCGCTACTTTGTGACAGATCGTACGATAAAACGCTCTTATTTCAAACAAAACATGCAAATAATCCACAAGAACAACTCGGCTAAACCATATGCATGACATGCCCATTACCTAGTATGTATTTAGAGCATACACAATCTCAAATCATAATCATTTGCAAAAGAGTAAATCCACTTAATGCACCGTTTCATTAGAGATAATGGTGAAATGCCAGAGCAAACGGTCATACATACATCTAATCCGCGGTAAAAGTATCACGGTGCTAATTTTATGGATAAACAGACACAAAGACGACACACAGTGATGCCGCTGACATGCAACGATGACACGGCAATGTCCGCCGTAATAGGTAGTAGTACGCATTATTAAAACGGCACGAGCTCCCAACTATAATTATCCACATCCTGATTTTATAACCCAAATCATAAAATTTATAATAATGTTCGGTAGCCTCGAATATTTCTTATTATCTATTTAATGTGCTCGATAATGCCTGTAATCGTAAGCATGCTGTAAAGTTATTCAGGTAGCATTCTTAATATAAATCATGCGTTTATAAGTAGGTTGGAACTTGTATTGTAATATTGCCGTAGCTAGACGTAGCTGGAGCGTAATTTTATATAAATATTATTCATTCTGTATAACTTTCTTATTCTTATTAAATAATAAATAATGAAGCATCATGTATCAAGTATAATTGCCTAATTTTCTCAGATAAAGCAGGAAAAAGTGTGACACTGTTGGTAAAATGATTTAAATACTAGGTTACCTTGTTTCTGCAATAATAATGGAACATAACCAAGAACCACACTTCTTACAAAGAAACACCGCCTTTAACAATCATGGTAGATACTTAAATATTTAGAATTACCTGTGTTTGCCTTGCATTTCCATATGATAGCCTGTATGTTTGTAAGTGTGCGTTGTACACATATTGTTAGCGTCAATAATGAATTTAAAGTTGATAAATATTTGATGTACATATAGTACAAACCAATAATTTGAAGTGAAATATTGTTTCTTACGATGATAATAGTAAATAAAAAATGTGCAACATATTATAAAACTGTAAAATTCATAATTGATGGACCGTATCAGGATGAAAACATAATACCGAACAGTCGAGAGCTCTAAGAAAAATGAAATAGAGAAATTATTTATGTACACATATAATCTTAAAATCTGTCAAAACCTGAGTATTAGTTATAATCGAGATACAGACTGTAAAGACTTTTCTTAACTTAGTTCTCTTTCTGACATTGCCAAAACTTAATCGAAGCTTGAAGACGTCTACTTACTGAATATTAGAACGTCTGGCAAAGACTATGGCAAAAAAATTGTGAAATTCAAGAGAGTTAGGTGCAGGTCCAATAAGAATATTAGTGCAAACCCCTATTCTAATTTCCGAGTAGGCGTTAAACTTTTGGTCCCACAATGAGTCTAAGAGTACGGACCAGAAGAAGCTTCCAAATTCCTGAAGCATGATTTGTCAGAAACAACACAAATGTCAGCTCCTCCACAAAATTTGAAATATGAAGAAAAGATCACTACTTCACTATCACCAAACACTTGGATAATTGCCAACGCGTTTCGACAACAATGCTGTCATTATCAAGGCGATAATAATACAGTTTTATTATCGCCTTGATACTGACAGCATTTCTTTTCTATATACATCAAATTCTAAACGATTCTTATTTCTAATAACCAAGGCATTTGGGTAGCTGACAGTTTTCCTCTTTTTCATATGTAAATTTTATTGCTTAAAACGGATTATTTAAATCGTCAATATTACATTTTTTTATGTCGCAAATTGCGAAAATGTCATCCACATACCTAGCCAAACACTAGGAAAATATTTGCCCGTCGGTTCTAAGTCCTTTTCAAAACGGCTCATGAAAAGGTTAGCTAAAAAGCCTAGCAGTTACCCATTACCGTCCCTTCCCGCTGCTCGTAACAACTACCGCTGAATTGGAAAATATTCTGCTTCATACAGATGGGTCAGTTGGGCGAATATATTCCTGGACGCATTGTTGTCTCAAATTGTTTTGAATTAACAAGTTCTTCAGGTATGTCAAGGTTTCTGGAATCGGTACGCTAGGAAAACGGGAACTAACATCAAATGAAATTAATATTTCGCCCTGCAGCAACTGAATATTTTGAATTTCTTTAATAAATTCTTATGAATTTTTGAGTGAAAAACTGGGTTGCGGTATAGCCAACTTATTAAATTCACTGGTCAACCATTTGGAAAGCTTGGAAGTCGGTGCATCAATCGCCGACTCTCACCGACTTACCAGGCTTGTGAATTTTGGGTAAACAGTATAACTTCAAGATAACAGGATTGGAAACATGTAGTTTACGTCTAATGTCGGTAGTAATAAGGTTGCTGCATGCTTTAAACACATTGTTTACGTCTCTAATCATTTTCGGCAAATGGATTTTTACTGATTAATTTATAAGGACCACTACTCAATAGGTCCTTCACCCTATGGTAGTAGTCCTCTTTATCTAAAATATCAACCTTGTTCCATTTGTCTAAAAACAATCTTTTTCTCTTTTAATGGTTTTAATGAAAAGATGACAAATAATTGTTTTTCAAAGAGATCACACCCTAAGACGGAAAAAACTAAAAGAGGCAACAGAAAAAAAAAACACAAAAATATTCTGATTTCATTTTGCGAATATTCTCACAATAATAAAACAAATTTAGAAGAATCAATATTATACATATTTGACTTTGGTACAGGCAAATATATATATCTACTTATGACAAAGTTAGTAGTAGTTTAATTGAATAGTATGGTATGGCAATTTAATATTGGCAAGATTTTCAGGTAACACCAGCCTAAAGATCTTTCCTATCTGTGTCTATAAAAACAATACCACATTTCCTAAAGAATTGCTACAATGTACTATATGCGTGCAAAATGGGGTTAAGTCTACGCCAGCTTCTCACCTACACCTTTGTGAAAGATGATGAGAGATACATTTTAAGTGAGTCTGCAAATGCAGAATTAGTAATCACTTATACCCAGCCCATACTCAATATAATTGTTCCGAGATTTTGAGAAATGATAAGTAGTAAGTTCTAAAAATCGAAACTTAAATATATGAAAATATTTTGTCAAAAACTAATTTTTGCCAATTGCTCACAATCTGTCTATAAAACATAAATATTCCACAATTTTCAAACGCCCTGAACGTAGTTCCAAAAAAAAATGTAAAAACTGTAAAATTTTGCTGATACTCTTCTTTTTATAAATCTAATTGTTGTTTGTTACAGGTTGTTTATAAATTATTCCAAAAAGTTCCATATTTTGCGAAGTAATTGCCAAAAATAAAATTTGGACGCAGCCGCTCATTTTTTTCCAAAATTGTCACATACCCTGCAATCTGCAAATGTTTATTTCAGAATTTTAGAAGAAGCTCTAGCAATTTTTAAAATTGTCATCTAAGAAAGGGGGCTGGCCTAAAAAGAAGTTGGCTCACTTTCTAAACTTCACACACTCGCTTTACTTTAGTTTAAATTTCAATTAATTATAGTGATGGTTGCCAAGTTCTTTCGAATAGCAGATATTCTTTCTTTCGCTATGTTGAGAGAGACCGTTTCCTGCTTCACAGAATACAAGTCAAACCTTGTCTAAACTTTTTTTGGGGCTTATGGTTCTACCTATGTAAAGTATTCCTATTGACAAATTATATTACTAAATATTTTTTTAAAACTAAACATTTTAGATTTGGAGGCATATTGATTTTTCGGTTGATGTTTGTGTTTTCTTTATTTGTGTTTTCAGATCTGGATAAAGGTGGTCCAAGACATCCCATTAAGCCAGTATAACACATTTCAGGCTTAATAAATTTTCCATTCAAAACCTACTAACGTACCTATATGTATATTGTTTATGCTTGATACAATGACCCTTGTGACCAATTCCATAGTTGTTTTCCCTAAATCTTTATATCGTCGTTGTGGGTACTTCTGATAGATTTCAGGTCTCTATAGATCAGTTTCTCAAAATCTAATAATATACTTACCAATAACTACACATCTATAGGTAATCATGGAAATAATAACAGTCCTATAAAGCAAAATCTTGAATGTATGTATATATATTCTTTCTGAATCACCTGGTGGATATGGGCCCAATACACTTACTTGCATACATACATACATTACCTGCGCATCAGTTTAACTGTTACTTTTTCTTCATAAAAAAAATACAGTTAAGTCGTATTACAAAGAATGTACATTTATAAGATAGTCAAATAAAAATCACCAGATGTGTAGACATCAGTTAGACCACTTTAAACTAATTTACAATCTTCGTTTGTGCGACTTCGCACCTTCAAATTAATTCATTAAATATATGTCACGTTATATGTAAATAACGTTAAAGTATCTAAAATACTGTAATCATAATATAATATAACTTTATTTAATCTACTGTCATAATAGTTAAGAGCTTACACAATTTTCACGATGAAATATCTATCAAAAACATATAGTATTCATATCACATTCTCCTAAATAGCTGTAGGTACTTTAAATGCCTGGACGGAAATCACTAATTTTTGTTACTGGAACATCGTACTCATGAAAATATTTGAAATTTTTCCCACACCGGTTTCATTTCACTTGACGTAAAATATGCACCGCTATGCTTATGCATACAGTGTGCAAATAATTTATCGTCGTGCTATTTTTCAGTGCTAGTTTAACAAGAATGTCCATACAAGAAGCAGGTTGGCAAGAGTAGGTTAAGGAAAATAATTAATTAGCAAATCGTTAATTGTTTTGTCATTTTAGGTAATGGTTTCATTAAAATATAATGAATAAGTTGCTGTTTTAATTAGCTAGCAAATAGTAATCATATTCGATAATTATATTGAGTTGACATCAGAAAATCCTGTTTATTAAATCTTTTGCCTTACGGCACTGTCACATAAATTACAAAATTTCGTTTAAAATAAATATACAAACGTAAATAGAATTTATTTAAAAATAAACAAATAAAAAATATTGGTAAGCTTGGCTACCAGCACTTAGCAGCAGGAAGAAAGCAAACCTATTGGTCGTAAAAAGAGACCGTATGTTGGAATCTCCATTTAATAAAACCGGATGTTTAATATATCAAACGAAATCATTACAACCAGATTTGAACTAAGAGGGACATACATTAGCCGTTTGGATTCCTAATTTCTCTAATATATTTTACCTACTAATTTAATTTTGTTACATTTTTATTGTTCTGTACTTTTTAGTTTTTTTTGCATCAATGTAACAACTGTGGTTAACATTGTTAGTGTTTACCGTTATTATATGTAAATTACATGGCGCCAGCGATACATAAAAGCACATAGCCTTGAACGCTATTGGACAATAACTTCTGAAATGCTATTCAATACAATTGAAAACTTACATATATGTACTTAACAATAAATATCTAATATTGTCTTGGGAAAACTCAATGATGCCAGCTGGCTATCCATAAAATGATGTAATGTAATCATCCTATTAACCTTAGATTAACGGGGAAAACGTAATCACTTATGAATAATTAATATGTTAAGATGCAACAGAATGATCTAAAGAATTCCGAATGATGTTCAATGTGAATATTTTTCAATTCGGAAAAGCACATACACGCATGGCAAAAGAGCTAGAATAAACTACAGATATTTACCTAATCGATATACAGTTATAAAACGTCAACACGATATAAAACATTGCCAACATTCTTTATTATTGGTGAATTGTTCCAGTTATATTTAGTGAAGATGAATTATAATTCAAAGGTGAAATAACAAAAAAAAGCTTGAGAAGCTGGAAAAATAAAAAAAATGTTTACAAAAGTAACAACAAACATCAGCAACAACAATCGGACAGCTGCAGACTACTTCTATATTCCTACGTTCGGTTGAAAAGACGAAATCGCAAAAAAAGAAAATTTTTCAGCTAACAATATTCCAAAATAATTTTAAAACTATTATACACCTTCTAAACGATATAAACACCACCACACGTAAGAAAATTAAATAAATTTTAATAAAACTGAAAATATATATATCTAATAATTGCAGTCTGACTAATTGTAAGAATACTATCTTTCCCCAAATAGGTCATATCCCATAGAATTAAACTCTCTGTCCTCGTACTTTGTGACTGTGACTATGATCGTGACTATGATTGTGACTATGACTACGATCGTGACTATGACTGTGACTATGATTGTGACTGTGACTATGACTGTGACCATGACTGTGACTATGTTTTTATTTGAATATATATGTATTTAGTTTCACAAAGCATGTGACAGTTTATTGTAATTTGTTACTGTGACTGTGACTATGACTGTGACTATGACTGCGACTATGACTGCGACTATGTTTTTATTTGAATATATGTTTAGTTTCACAAAGGATGTAGCAGTTTATTGTAATTTTGACTATGACTATGATTCTGACTGTGACTATGTTTTTATTTGAATATATGTTTAGTTTCACAAAGCATGTAGCAGTTTATTGTAATTTTTGACTGTGACTGTGACTATGACTGTGACTATGCCGGTGACTGTAACTATGACTGTGACTATGACGGTGACTGTAACTATGACTGTGACCATGACTGTGACTATGACTATGACTGTGACCATGACTGACCATGACTGTGACTATGATTGTGACTATGACAGTGACTATGACTGTGACTATGAGTATGTTTTTATTTCAATATATGTTTAGTTTCACAAAGCATGTAGCAGTTTATTGTAATTAATTGACTGTGACTGTGCTAGCGCTTAGCAATAGTAATACACTGGAAGAATAGGGAGAATCAAAACAGGATTTAAAACAAATTTCTCATTGTTTCGAAATCAATTTTTTATACTGTAAATGAAACTGTAGTACTAAAAAATTTTAATAAACTAACTTGCTGCTCAATAACACTATTGTAGACCGTTCTTGTTACTTGTTACATATTTACCTGATACTACCCTATAGAGTATAGAGTACAATACTTTTTGGGACTCATTCGCGAATATATGTGTATATGTACGTTTTTGCAACCAATGATTAGATTAACCTTATTCGCTATACTATATCGAAAAGTTAATGTAATTTACATAACAATAGTATATTTTTGCTTCTTTCACTCCTGCATAACCTTAGACTTTAAATACAATGATATAGAATATTTAGGTCAGCGTGGTGGATGCTGGTATGTGTTCGATTACGAAAGAGAATATATAATGAAGAATAAAGAGTAAACCATTACACAATCTATTATATTATAATAAGAAACCAGGATATGGAGCTTATAAATTTTCCCATTACCCAACCTGAGTTGTTGCTTGATTTGTGGTTAATTGTCTCTGGTACAAGATGTAAAGCAATAAAGCTTTATATAGATTTGCCTAAATCCATAATATTAAGTTGATCCTACAAAGAACATATTTATGCACCTTCATTTGAAAAGTTTATCAAGTAGCATGAGATATATTGGGAATATTTTTAAGTACGTCGTCAATTAAAACTGACTACTTAACCTATAAAGTAGTAAATACATATGTATTTTGACAGTTTTATACATACCATACTAATAAATAACAAATAATAGGTATTTATTGAAAACTATAATTTCTAATCACATTCTGCAATAGTATGGGATTGTTAATGGTTAATTTCCATGCATTTCTTGATTCTTTGCAGTATACACGTTATATAAATTCAACCCAGATGTTCGAAATATGCTATTTTTTCGATAAGACCACAACAAAAAGTCGCAATGTGTTAAATCGCATGAGCGTGTAAGTCAAGGAATTTCGTAATTTCGAATAATTATAAGCTGATCAAAAAATTCTCTTAAGTAATACAAATATCTTGCAGTACAGTAATAAGGTACCTTATCTTGTTAGAATTATGCGTTTTGAATTTGATCATCATCCAATTGATTGATAAATGGTTCTAAAATATCTGTGTTGTACCTTTGAGCAGTTAACGTTTCCTGAAATGATGTTGGTCCAATGATTCTCCTTTGGCTTATCGCTGCCTAAACACCTATTTTCTCTGGATGTGTTCTCTGTGTTCTAAAAAACCATGCTTGATCAGTAAAGATTATGACTCTTTGTGAAAGCTCTCCATTATTATTGTTCATATTTACAAACCAATTATAGCATTGATTAGTCAGATAAACTGGGTAATCAATTTCTAATAACTCTTGTGCTGCAGTCACGCGGTATGGACAAAGTTGTCAATTTTATTTGAATAATTTGAGAGTTGTACCAACAGAATGGTTAATTTGTTGACGCAGGTGTTGAACAGATGTTTGTGGTTTATTGTCTATTGTTTCTTCAACAAGACTAACAAATTGAGGTGTACGTTTCTTAATTGCTCCGCTGCCTGCTTTTTTTGAAAGACTACTAATTTCAGAAAACAGTTTGAGAGTTCTATTCAGTGTTTTCTTAAATTCCATATAAACCTACCAACCAAAAAATGCAAATTCAACTTGCAATTCTGAACCGAGTAAAGCTTATACATCATCAATTTTATTACCACTTCGATAATAAGCCTAGATTAAAAAAATATGTTTTAAAGTGACAGCCATTTTAAAACCTATGTTTAAAAGTGAAAACCAATTTGTTTAAACTAGAATCGACGTAAAACTTTAATTGCTAATTGTTATTGACAATTGATACTAATCAGACGTCATCTGAATTTATGTTTATATAAAACAAAAAGAAAACATACTCTTTTTTCTACATACATACGTCTTTTTCCATCGAAATATCAATACAAACTAAACTGCTGTTCAATTGAAGTCAATTGAAGTGGTCCACTATTAAAACATTGATGTTACGTCTAAGTATGTAATTAGCAATGCATAGCATGACATAATTTTAATGTTTTATAGTTTATTTAACGCATTTGTTTGTTTAAGTTAGGGGAATATTTCACATAAAATTTTAGGTTGGCATTGACTTTTCCATATTAATTTATATCTGTCAATTTGTTTCTGACTTAAAACTAGGATTATGTAGCCTAAATTAATAAAAATGCCGTGTCTTAGCGAAGATATTACAACAATACTCTAAGATTAATACAAAGTGGATATTCCAACAGAGAAGTGGCTAGCGTGTGTAACGTATCTCACAGTATCATTAATAGAGTTGTTGTAGTGTAAGATTTACTCAAGGAGGGTGAGGGAGGGGGGGGGGGGGCATCAGAGGAGTACAACTCCTGCACAAGATCAGTATTTAAGACTCCAGGTCAGACGAGATGGCGTTCAGTCGTCTAGGACGTTGAATAACGATCTTCGTGCAGCTACAGGAGTGGTTATATCTAATCTAACAGTTAAAAGAAGGCTGCACTAGTTTGTTTCAATAGTTAGAAAAACTTCCATATGCCCACTGTTAACCAGGCAACAGAAGATCGCTAGGAGGTAGTGGGCTGAAAATCACTTACCATGGCAGGCCCACGACTTGAAAAGATGCCTTTTCGCTGACGAGTTCAGATTCACTCTACATCATTCTGATAGTAGAGTTTTAGTGTGGAGGGAGCGTGGAGAACGGTATCTTGAAAGCAACATGGGCCCATGTGTGCCATTTGGAGGTGGGGGTGTTACGGTTTGGGTGGCATAAGATTTAACGGTCGCACCGAGCTGGTGGTTTTGAGAAATTAATCCATGAATGCAGAGAGGTATAGGGACTTGTGTGTTTTGTCGATAGTTGTACCATTTGCCTGAAATTTTGGAAGAAATTTCGTATTTGTGGAAGATAATGCTCGTCCCCATCGAGCCCAAGTCGTCGATGTCATTGTTACTAATAATATTGAAAAAATGATATGGCCCCCTAAGTCTCCAGATTGTAATTGTATCGAGCATGTTAGGGACAAACTTGATCAACAGTTGCAATCTCGTGCTCGTTCTCCCACAACGCTAGATGAACTTACGAATGTGATGCGAGAAGAATCGGAAAGAATACCGCAAGAATTCATCAATACGCTAATAGAAAACATGCTCAGGGACATGCGCGAGGTGGCCCTACAAAATATTAAAATTGAAGTCACATTTAAAGATATTTTCTATGTAAAAAAATGTTTCATTTTAGTTAAAACATTATTTTTTTGAATTAGGTGTCACTTAGGTTTATTTTTTAACAATTTCTTAATTCCAATATTCTAATAGTACTTATTTTATTATATTACTGCCGCCTCTTGCTTTTTTGTTAATTTATTAAAAAAAAAACTTGATTTCTATTATTTTTTCATTAGTGGGCCACTCCAATTGAACAGCAGTTTAGATGAACTTTTCAAGTGAACACACAATATCGAAAATATCACAACACGTGGTGAAAGAGGAAAGTTTTCAATATTGGCACAAAAAATTAATCTCTGTAATTTCACATAAACGCAGTCAGTTTCAAAAATCTTGAATCTCCAATACAATGTTTAATGCTCGGGATAGTCCTAAGTATGGACCAC